>CM055274.1:76906169-77044079 GCA_029237695.1 Conchocele bisecta | reverse complement strand
TAGGAGAGCACAAATATGAACATGTAATTAAGCATGGTGACATATTGGAATGGTGAAGGTATACAACTAGTACTGTACATAGAACGTATACAGTTGGAAAGCTGCGATTTATATGTGCGGTTCCGTGGGAACAGTGTGTCAATTTGACGTGGGACCTATAAATAATACGTGCCCATATCTACACGCACAACCGTACGGCTCGATCATAGGCAGCACTATTCATAATGACTCCGCAGACAGCTTCCACACTCGATTAATGCATGAAAAAAAACTAATTGAAGACACCAAATCGCAGGTTATTACATCTCAATTTACCACTGTGAAAATCGCCTCACATACATAGCTTATAAACCACATAACATCATTAAGTTCAGTCAGTAATAATCACTCCAACTCTTAGCATATGTATATAGAGAATAGTAGGTTAGTGCCGTGAATTGGAAAAAATATCCGGCAAGGCTCAATAATTTCTTTATTTCTCATCAGAAGTATATGTTGTGACCACTCATTTGAACCGTCTCGCCGAGACGGTTCAAATGAGTCGTCACAACATATACTTTGGTTCAGAACTAAGGAAAATAGATAGAGAATAGTAGGTTAGTGCCGTGAATGGGAAAAAATATCTGGCAAGGCTCAGGAAACGGGATGGGCGAGGCTCTGCCGAGCACATCCCGTTTCCGGGCCGCGCCAGGTATTTGTTCCCATTCACGGCACTAACCTACTATTCTATTTATCCCGTCAACACGAATCCCGTACAGCCACGAATGGCTGTAAAATGCAAACCTAGTATTGACTGGATATCAAAAATGTTTCACGGCACCGTGTTTCACGGCACATACGCACTGTGTTGACGGGATAAATAACATATACGGTAAGTCAAGTTTCATCTTCACAATCTGGTCCATGTACATGCTAAATGTGAAACATATGCCTGATACCATGTAAGAAATAAACAGACACGCCTAGTACTGTGTCTGTGCCTGCATGAGAGGCCAACATCCTATGTTCATATTCAAACAAGGCATACACCTGCAATTCCGAAGATAGTGTGACGAATATCGAGAAAAAATAAATTCCACAGTTTGTGATTATATCACGCCACAGTTGTGTCCTGACGCTATCTGAATATGGACACTCGGAAATACAATGGAATACAGTGGGGTCAGCGTGTAAGTGCACCCACGAACGAACACGACAGGTTGGTTCCAACCTGTCGTGTTCGTTCGTGTGTGCACTTACACGCAGACCCCACTGTACCTTATTTTTCGTGCCGATGCCGATGCAACACCTGGGGCACTGTTGGCGGTAAAACTCAGAGAATAATTTGCACAGCGCACAACTGCCGAACGACACTGGCTATTCCCGTTACCCGTGCTAAATTTCCACAGCGGGCATGGGCTAACTGGCTCAGATAGTCAACAGTTTATAAAGGGTTCATTACTTTGCAGCCGGACGTCTAGTTGAAGACGTTCATAATCAATAGTCGCTGTATTGACAAGATGTTTCCACGTATGTGTTATACCTGTCTACCGTTTAGGAATTCAACAATAATAATAATCCAGTGAATAGTTTCGCAATACACGACAAATGTCTGGCATAAATCCTTGAATACTACTTGGGTTTGTGTAGAAAGCTGTCAGTCTATTAAGGAAGATAACTCGTATTGGCTTGTTATAATGAAACATACAGAGTTGTCCTAACAACAGGAGTTAACCTTATCAATCACAGTTTCTATTGGAAGACACCCAATTGTGTTCAGTGCTACATGTATGTCCGTTTTAGTCCGTCGATGGATATCTTGAAAATATTGTATACAAAGTCTATGTGCCCGTTCTAATTTCATAATGTCACTTGGCATCAAATTGTTCCAAAGTTCGCATCCGTATAAAGCCCTCGGTAACACGATAGATTCGTATACGCGTTTGGATGTAATCGGGTGAAGGTCAAACTTGTTAATTCCGTTGTTTACTAGACCGACACATGTTGCTAAGATTGTATTGCACGCTTCTGTTGCATTAATATCTAGTGACATAATAATTATATGTGTTGCATATTATTCCAACGTGTGTATATTGTTCACATTCATTTACCGCTTCGTCACTCAGTTTCCACTCACGGTTACTTTGTACATATTCTGGTTTATTTTCATTAAACACAATTAAATTACACTGTGTCGCGTTATATGTATATCGCAATTTCTGTGAGTAACGGTAGCCAATGTCCATCATGTTAGTTAAACCACTTTTAGCATTTTATAGAGAGATACTAGCACCATGTCGTCTGCTACTGTGGGACTGCAGCAGTTTTCGTCGTACAGCAGAAGTCCATCTGGGGCCCGTTTCACTAAACTTCATACGACTAAAATGTTCGTAAGTGCAAAATTACGATAGTCTGTAAATTTCACAATAACATTGTGTTCTTGTAAACAAATATTGGATGTACATTTATTGAGCATAGGCTGCATATGCAGCCTATGCTCAATACATGTATATCCATCAATTGAAATTTACCCGACTATTCTAAGTCTGCACTTACGAACATTTTAGTCTTAAGAACTTTAGTGAAACGGGCCCCTGGGGTAGACACAAGTTCGTGCATAAGTTCATTGAGGTAAGTTAGATACATGCAAGGAGAGCTAACCCCTCCTTGTTTTGTTACATGTAACACTCGAAGCGAATGTGACGTATGACCTTGGTATAACACGTCACTGTTCATGTTATCGTACATATTAATAAAGGATTTCAAAATTAGGTCACTTATACCGGCATTGTGCAGCTTGTATAATAGTCTCATATGTCATACCGTGTCAAAGGCTTGTTGCCATCCAGTAGCCGATTTCACCAACATTGCAAAGTGTACGTTTTTAGCAAAGTATACTTTGAGGGAGTAATCATTTATTTTTCCTCAAATGCATTATTTCATATAAAACTAACAACTGCATATATTTGATATTAAGTATGTAGAATAATTAGTTTACCGAATTTATTTATTACATTATCACAGCCAAACTGGCAGTGAACTAAATTTGAAAATTTCTCCCTCAAAGTATACTTTGCAATTTTGATGAAATTGGCTACAGGGAGCATACATACAGACGGCTGGAATTTTCTTGCCCATAATATATACATTTGCGTAGCATAAATGACGTCATTGGACAACTGTTACCCTTCTGAAAACCGTCCTGGAGTAGAGCATGTGTTGTAATCTGTGACGGCAGTCAGTCGAGTAGCAAACGTTCGTATATTTTCAGAAGGACTGATGATAGCGTTATGGCTCGGTAGTAGTTCGGCTCATTTTTGCGTTTCTTGCCACCTTTGTGGAGTGTAACAATAACATCTTTCTTCATTTCAGTAGAAATATGTCCAATATAGAGAATAGACGTGTAGAAGTTCGCCAGTACGTCATATTGGATTTACATGTATTGAGCATAGGCTGCATATGCAGCCTATGCTCAATAAATGTAAATCCAATAGAGTTGCAGACCACCATGTGTCAGATGCTCATAACGAATGCTGTCACAACCACATGCCTTACCACGCTTGCCTTGTTTTCGAATGACCGAATGAATGTCCTCACATTTGAAGGGCATAACTGAAGTCGAGTCAGTCACATTATTTACCATGTCGCTTTGAATAACATGCATGCATTGGTCTATTTCAGTGTTGTGGTTTTCGGAATACTTTGGTTTATCTGTGTGAGAAAATAACTTTTCGAAATGTTGGCCCCATGAAATATGCAATCGAGTCTGCATCTCTAATAACAGTTCCATTAAAGTTAATTTCAGTGCCAATTGCTTTGCAGCTTCTATTTTTTTTCTATTATTGTACAGTTTACAAAAGTCATCGCTGTTTATTTCAGCCGCATGGTCGATTTCAGCATCCAGTTGTTGCAGATACGATTCTGTACATCGTCGGTGGTGCTTTGCATCCTTGTACTATTTATAGTATATATTATCACAGCCACGAGGTCTTCCTTGTAGAGATAATAAATTGTTGTTTCCGTTAAAACTTTAAGGAAACACGGCTATCGCCCTGATATCAAACTGGCAAATCACGTTTGATATGAAAAGTATATTAGTGTCAATTAACAAGTCCGGTAGTGGTAAATCAATATATATTTTGCCCGAAAAAAAAGAGTCATATATAACGAATGGACAGAAAAAAAGCTATATTACAACCTGGGATATGGGAGTTCAGCTTTAAACTTTAGTTCCCCATGAATCAGTATTTAGTTCCCACGGAGTAACATTTCCAGGGATCATTGGAAGAAAGGGGCTAAGTGCCATAAGGGATTTAGCCCCTTCTTCCATTGACCCCTTCATTTCGTTCCCAGGTATTTATATAATAGTTCCCACAAAGTAAACTAGTTTGTAGGCTATGTCTCAGATTATCAATGTTTATATGTTTGCGATACGGACTGCACATGACCTATATGTACCACACGAATCAATTTATCAAAAGAACGAGATAAAGTTTTAACACGACATCGCGTCACTAGTGGGCAGTATCACGTTGTTTGTTTATACCAGATTTCATGAGCTGACATTTAGCTCGTACAATTTATCTCGTCATGGTCGAGTATCAAGTCGTTTTCATGCGATAATTGTATATTGTTACATGACTGTCGTTGTTTGACACCATCCAGAGCCGTGTTCAAACGTAGAGCACGTGCTGTTTGACCATGGCTGTAGACAATGCTCATACCGGGGTCAAGCCAACACCTACGTAATTGCATGTGTCTCATGACGTTACTAGAACGTGCCATTACGTCACCAGACCAGTTCACAACGGTCGCACTGAAATTTTGAAATTGATGCGGCTGCGTCACGCGACGTGTTCTGCGGCCCCGGAATATGTATGTGTAAATCAGCTGTTTGAAAATGAAATTGGTTATCAAAGTACCGAAAGTACTGCATATATGCTCAAATTACACGACATTTCCGACCGAAATGTAACAACGTTCGACCATGTCCTGCCGTGGATAAACGTTTGCCGTGGCACTCGGGAACTATTTATTAAGTCGACATGTTGCGATAAAGTATATCAACCTCACGATATCTCGATGACAAACATATGCCACCATATGCACCCGGTATCAATTATTGGTGTTTCGCTTCCTGGGGCCCGTTTCACTAAACTTCGTTCGACTAAAATGTTCGTAAGTGCAAATTTAGGATCGTCTGGAAATTTCAATTTATGCATTTACATTTATTGAGCATAGGCAGCCTATGTGTACAGTAAATGGAATTTCAATCAACCGCTCCATTTCATTTATCCATATTCCGAAATAAAACTGTCATACGTTACATTCTATTATTACTTAGATATAAATGTTTGCCTAGAAATTGCCTGTATTTGCCTACAGGCTGATACGGCGTGTTTTCCAGTCTGATACTGAAATTTCTAGTCTGATACTGCCATTTCTAGTCTGATACCATCGTTACTAGTCTGGTACCGCCGTTTCCAGTCCGATACCATGTATCGCGCGCGTATTAAACCAGTTCCTTATGACATGCGCATTGCGTATGTTTACTTTATCAGCTGCGTACATTTTGACAGATGCCGGGAATTTAAATGTGTAGGCTCTGTATTTCATCATTCAATCATGGATAGCGGTATAGATTTTAATATAGGATTATCACAACTGCCGGATGATTGATATTGCAATTGATATCTAAGTAATCTAAGTAATAGAGACGTTAATACGTGTCTTGTTTGATATCGACCTCGGTATCGTCCCTCGGTAACTTGGTATCAGCCTTCGACCTTCGGTCTCGGGCTGATACCAAGTTACCTCGGGCCGATACCTAGGCCGATATCAAACAAGCCACGTATTAACCTCTAAGTACGTGCTATTAGAAACTGTGATAAACATGCGAGATAAATTGGCGTGGCCTACTGTGGCATTTTCGCCACAGGTTGTTAAAGAACAGTTCATATTTCGGTGTTTTATGGGTTATTTCGGTATATCTGGTAGTTTAGGTGCATTGTTACCAACATACAATTTACGTCACCTCCCGCGAATTACACATATAACTAAAAGAGTGGCCGGAGAGTTCGGAACGGTGAATGTGTAGATAATTTGCGATTTCTGTCGTGTGACATATTTGAGCATTAGTAGCTGCACAAAACTATGTAAATTACCCAAACCAACGAAATTCACGCAAATCTACCCATATCCACCAAAATACACCATATATGACACCAACATACTGACCATCTGTTCAAACACCTGCGATTTTCGCTGTACGAGTGCCAGTATGAAAATATTGTAAATGTTTTTATTTTGTGTTGTGAAATGATAATAGTATGCCACATTTAGGGAGACGTTCCCATTATAGAGCTAGTGTAATTAATTTAGACAAAATAATTTAAAATTAGTGAGCATCGATGTAAAAACATGTTTATAATATTGGAAAATAACTAGCGTTTTTTCACATATATAAATATGATTGTGACCAATCCCCAATTCGTTTAAGGTGGCTTATATGCACATATACGTTCAGAAATATGATACGAATTTATAATTAAACTATTTTTTCCCATTCTGTTTCATCATTTTCTATATATACCCGAGACGCAGTGCCTTTAAAACTCGTCACCTATCGCAACATATTGTGATAGGTGACGTGTATTAAAGGCACTGCGTCGATATATATCACGGTACATGTATGACAGAAATACGCCACCATAATATTGACCTCCATTTATCCTGGAGTGCGTATTTCTCAACCTGCTGCACTTTTGGTGGTGGTGTGATATATGTGAGATACATGTATATGACCGTGACTGGAGAAATGGGGCTTATGGATTATGCGACCAATGTAGCATACGCGCAGTCTGATCAGGATCTGCACTGGTCGCCATTCCGTTAATGTCACACACGTCATGCTTCTAACAAGCAATCGTACTCAGGGACCATGAGTGTCCTAGTTGACAAGAAGCTACACTGATCACAAATCATATAAGCCCCAGTTAGCCAGTCACCGCCACATATAATTACTCACATTCGCTACATGAAGGTCCAGTCTTCCCAGGGGAGCAATTTGAGCCCAGACCGGCTGGCACGCAACCTGAAACGAAAGCCACATAGTATAGGCTAGTCTTAGTAATACACAGCCACCTACGTTAATCTTGCACATAGTATCAACGTTACTGCACGTACATCGGCAATGTAGTTGCGGGAAGTAACTCTGCAGAATATTCCCGTATCGGACGGACGATACGGGAGCATTCTGCAAAGCTACTTCCCGTAATAATTGGCAATGCCAACTGGCAATCAAGCAATCTGCAGCAGTATAGCACGTCAATAAATCAAATCAACCTGCCAGGGGACCGTTTCACTAAACTTCGTAAGACTAAAATGTTCGTAAGTGCAAAATTATGATAGTCTGTAAATTTCACATTAACAATGTTTTCTTGTAAATAATTATTGGATTTACATTTATTGAACATAGGCTGCATATGCAGCCTATGCTCAATAAATATAAATCAATACATTTAAATTTACAGACGATCTTAAATTTGCACTAACGAACATTTTAGTCGTAAGAAGTTTAGTGAAACGGGCCCCTGATTTCTAGCACAATATTCAAGTATTTTTTAAATAAGTAAGTTGACATTTATTGGCAAGAATAGCACACGCGGCAGTGTAATATAGAATAGTAGGTTAGTGCCGTGAATGGGAAAACATATCTGGCAAGGCTTAGGAAACGGGATGGGCGAGGCTCTGCCGAGCACATCCCGTTTCCGTGCCGCGCCAGATATTTTTCCCATTCGCGGCATTAACCTACTATTCTATGTATCCCGTCAACACCTACAAATGGCTTTTAAATGCAAAAAATAACCCCAGACACCGCACATATTCATACGCAGTGATTAGGTCGTATTGACAGGATATAAACAATGTTTCACGGTACTGCGTTTCACGGCACATACGCACTGTGTTGACGGGATAAAAGTAAGTTGACAATTATTGGCAAGAATAGCGCAAGCGGTAGTGTAAGCTGCTGAACTTGAAAATAATCACGAGTAACTGACATTACATGTCGAGCTACATGTACATCCGGGGCAGTGTCGGCGTTAAAATTGTGTTAAGACGGTTTGACGTCACGTTGCATACTCGCTGTTCCACGTTTTTCTGCCGACAAACATTTGGCTATTACAAACATTATATCTTAAAGGTACATACCCACTCTGTAGCCACAAACTGTTCTTTACGGGAATTAAATAAGTGTATAATGTTGTCACTATTCCACCAGTTCTAAATATTACGGGTGCCCGCTATACAGATATAATCATTTAGTAATATTTATTTTACTGATAGTGACGCGCTGTGGTATCAAACTAGTTTCATATGCAAATGACGCATGATATGTTTTAATTATCTATACTAATTAAATGTGTCACCTAAACAAAATTATTTTCGACAGATTATAAAGTATGATCATTGTACATACAAACATAAATACAGATAATAAATAGTAATGTCCGTTAGTGATTTAATGAAACACGGTTATTGCCCCTGATATCAGTGCCCAAATTACGTCTGATATGAGCCTCGTCGCGCGAAAACCTGTATTCGGGAAATTGGTGGTCAATATGACATTTTGTTACTATGGCAATGGAATTTGCATGATGAATTGAACGCTTTTTCAGTTATTTGATCATGATATCTGCAATATTCATTTAGATATTATAGTTTATACAACACCACTATGCAGGTCATTTGAGCAAAAGAGACGTCACATAAAAGCGACGTCAAGCGATGTTATATGACGTTACAGTATCTACCGTTACACATTGAGTAACAACAGTTTGCAAGTTAACATAATCGAACTAGAAGCACGTTTGGCATTGCATAATGACTGTAAAGACGGATGAGCTCGAGTCTTTTCGTAACACATGAATGTGCAAAGCGAAACAGTCAAACCGGCAAGTTCATGTACCAGGAAGTATGAGTGTGCGCGGGTACACGAATTAGGTATGCTGATTTCTTAATTTTGACGTGTTTACTGAGCGTTTTAACAATTTATAATTGTAGAAAACCACGGAAGTATATTGATTAACTGATTGGTTGACTGTTTAGTTCAACATATACAAATGGACATACACATGCATACGGGGAGAACAATACGTTCAACATTAAATTACATTAAAACTAGAGCACAGTCGATGGCGCGCCATCGCAATATACCCACGTTTCCCAAATGCGAAGTTGAAAAGGGGGAGATAATTCATGACCGGGGGTCGAATCAAAAATCGAAATTCACTGCGCATCTACACACCATAAGGAAGGCACACACCAAGTTTCAAGTCCCTACCTATTAAGGTTAAAACATGTTACTTCTTACAAGAAACGTGACGGACGGACACACAATATACCCATTTAGCTAAACAAAAAATGTGGGTATAAAAAACTGTTTGCTCTGCATTGTTCATGTCTGATGACAGGCACCCTTACTTCCATGCGTTACTCACTATGTACAGTTCGCAGTCACTCGAATAGCGTGAGAGCAAAAGCCTGTATCGCTTACATGTAATTTCTACTCCATCGCTGTCTCTCACTCGCCTAGTGGGATACCACCTTCAAGGGTAGCGCGTGGAAGTCTGCCACATGGACAAAATGGCTATGGTAACATATTTGAGACATTTGTTACCACAACTTGTGATCAGCTTGTCCTACCACCGACTTGTGTTTGTTTTGGGAGTGTTACGGTAGCAGTTTGTCTTTTGGAGACTCAACTCAAAATGCGAGGGTCCCAAAGTACGAAGCAATGAGAGGGGCGGATATAAAATAATAACAAGACCCCAAGTCAAGAGATCCTTGATAATCGCCGAACAATACTAGAAGTTCAGTGTATATAGTTCTTGATTTTTTTGTATTTATATTGCATTTTTCACGACTTGACAGTTTGTCACGAACGGTCCATGATACTAATGTCCCCAAGATATGTTGCCTTGAAATACCGTATTTATTTCTTATATTAACATGTCATACATGTTAGCGTGCATTCTGATTGATGCTTGTCATATTCAGATAACAGAAACGTCTAATGTTCTCGACATCGTTCCGCTTACAGCTGTACTTGCACCAACGGGACCTTATAATATATACAATAAATGTACGATCGGCGACCCACATCCAGTCGGTAATCGAGAACGGATTCCCCAGTGACTGAATGGCGGACATCGTATGTTCTGATCAGACGGTGAATATGCACAGATGAGATTGGTATGTGGCTATACTAGTCGTAACATCCATGGCTTTGTTTTTTTTGCAGGATATATTCTTTTCTTAAAATCGGTAATGTTGACCCTGCAATGTTAATTACTGTAAACTTTTTTCATGGAAATGTGTTCTATATGGTTATGTGAGCAAAATTAGCTTGGTTGCTACTTGTGCAATGTTGAGCAATTCTCAGAATTCAAGATGGCCGCCGCCGCCATTTTTGAAATTGACTGATTTTCAACGTTTGATCTCGATGGCCTAGATAGTCCTGTAATACAACTTTTCAGGGGTTTTCATGATGTGGAATCTATTTTTGATGATATGTCATTGATTCAGTGCCAATAGGCATATATATAATTGCATATTTAATTACCCCACCCACTTTCAATTGAAATGCATATGTTACAATGTGTGTCTTCATACTTATGTTGTAGCTCACTTAGCCGTGGATAATACACATCTGTGTACTTACGAAACGCATACTAACATTAGTTTTTTATATCAATATCACAATAAACAACTATTCAATGAATATAACAGTACACATACATACATTTACCCCACCCACACAGTTTACAGTCGTTTGAGCTCACATATGTCTTCATTTCCACGTTAGATCGACATGCTAATAATATACATGATTTATAATCATGAATTATATGTGTGTATATACGTTACTGATTGTCCGTATAAGCCACCATACACAAGTATTCACGATGGACGATTGTACGACGACCAACAACAACTTCAACATCAACAAGTATCTACCCCGGTTTCTGTGGGTAAGGCGGCGTATTTATTACAAAGAAATAAGACATCATGGTGAGAATTGTTATTATTAATCACATTGTTCTGCTCAGGTTGCGTTTTTCTTTGTAGATATATCAAAATAGCAACATTGCAGAAGATATATTTCTGTGTCATGTGTTTCCGTGGTTATTAATAATAACTCTGAAAAAATACATTATTTTCATTTAAAATGTGCCTAAACTGAAACAAAGGTTTTTAATTTGATAATGCAATATATGTAGATATTGTAAATGAAAAAAAAATGTAAACAATAAAAAATGGGCGTGGAAGTTCTCATCAGCGCAGTGTTTGGTGGTATCACCAGCATCGTCAATGGAAAGGCCTGAACCAATGCTCTACGAGCATACCGTCTCATCATCGCAGTGTTGTTGCAGAGCTTCTACTCAAAAGGCGCCAAAACATACCAAGAGCTGGGCAACTACCTTGATGCATGTAGAGAAGATCCGACCGGGAGGCTATGGATAGTCTCGTGAAACCTACACTGCTTTTCACATACACTGCTGGCGCTGATGTTCCTGCGCGGAGAGCGGAATGGTGACTTTCTTCTCCAGCAGCACTGTCTCAATGCGATGCTACCGTATTTCTTCGCCGCAGGTCACCACAATTATGCCCGCTACCTGACCTGGTATGTACGACAGATGGAGCACCTTCCCAAGCACGCCAAAGAGGACCTACTAGCAGGCGCCCATGTCTGTCGACACTCGGACGGCGGAACCGTGGTGCCAGCCGATCAGTTTGGCGAACAGACATACATCAAGCGAGGGAAGGGTGCTGGGGGCATGAAGGACATTTCGACGAGCGCCGAGCAAGTTGCCATGTGGGTCAACAGTTTCAGTCTATGCGCCCATCTCGACATCGCCATTGAAGATGTGTACAGCGAAACTGGAGACGAAGAGATGCCACATGGTGGAGCGGACGAAGAGAAGAACACGCACAAGGAGGAAGGAGAGGGAAGAAGGAGACTGGACGAGACCGATCGGAGGAACATCGCGTAAGAGCTGGAGAAATATACTCATCCCCTCAAGGAGAAGCATCCAATTTACAGTGAATGTTCAGGATGCACTGGCTATCGGAAGTGAGAAGAGCGAACAGTTCTTGGCTTCGCAAAGCAGTGACTTCCACACAACCATAAAGAGAAAGGTCAAAACCATGGAGGCGCTTAAGAAGGCAGTCACCGTCCAGGGAAAGGCCATATACGACGTAGAGACACTGTTCAGTCGGCTGTTGGTTGTGGGAGAGCAGCGCAGCATGGAGTTAGCAGATGTTTTACAGTTCGAGCTGAGTCCAGTGCCTCCCGCCCTGATCGATGAGTACGGCTGCCTTAGGAAGGGTGTCAAGGCCGTGCTCCTCAAGGGTATGAGTGTCACTGTCACAAATCCACCTGATCCAGACGTGATACTAGGTGACGCCGGACAATTGCTGTACCACGTCGTCTGGCCAGTCGCCGGCACCACAGATTTGGCTGCCAGCATCGGAGCTCGAATGGCCCACTACCCTCCTGACTGTAAGAAAATCGTCCTATTTGATACGTACGACCAAGAAGCTCCTAGCGCAAAGGACCATGAGCGGACAAGAAGAGGAAGGAAGAGCTAAGGAAGTCCGGCTGACCACGAACACCCCTATCCCATGTCGAGAAGCTATTCTTCATAATGCCACGAACAATAGTCTGTTGAACAATATATTGTGTGGCTATGCGTTGCCACAAAACATCCAGCTTGTCAACAAGTTACAATGTGACGTCACTCATGCGGAGGCGGACATTACCCTTTGCAGCTACATGCTGACTGCGGCGGCAGATGGCTCCCCAACCATCCGCATCCTCAGTGATGACACTTACGTTTTTGTTCTCCTAGTGTACTGGATATCGACGAAGCGCATCGTTTCCAGGGTTCAACTTGAAAAGTTGAATTGTGATGTCCTGGACGTCAACAAAACTGTTGAGCGGTTGGACCCCAGAAAATGCAGCCAGCTTCTCGGTGTCCACGCGTTGTCGGGCTGCGATACGGTGCCATATCCCTTTGGAAAAGGAAAGCAGTCAGCGCTCAAGCTCCTACAGCAACCCATGCTAAACTGAAGGCGACAGCATTCAGCTTCTTCCTACACCTCTACGGACAAAAGAGTTGTATGTCAATGAATGAAGCAAGTGCCCGCTCGTAAGAAGCCTCCGCCACTGAAAAAAACTGCCACCGACTGATGCCAACCTTCAGCTGCACGTGCTTAGAGCTCACCTTCAGATAATACTGTGGAAGGCTGCGGACCAACGTGACCCACCTAAAGAATCTCAAGACATTGAGCACTTTGTGTGGAACATCGAAGGCTCGAATGTCACACCAGCCATCGCCACAACACCAGTTGCACCTCAAGCGTTGCTGGATGTAGTGAGCTGCAGCTGCACTGCACAGGGAAAGACATGCAGCAGCGCTGTAGTTGCAACAGTGCAGGACTTTCATGCACGGACTACTGCAAGTGTGAGGGGGGAGTCATCTGTTGAAGTCCGTTCACCAGCAAGCAGGTAAACATTGAAGAGGACGAAGGGTGGCTTGTTGTAGACGACGATAATGAAGATCAGTAGGTGGTTGTGACTGTTTACCAGTAATACTGTGGTACTATAGTGTGTCTCCATATAAGTCATGGTGATGTACATCAGCTGTTTTGGTTCATGGTGTACTGTATTACATTTACAACTACATTTCGTTTTCTAAACAGAGATGTGGGTGCCATTGTGTCATCCATAAGCCAGTTGTTGCATTTTGTTTGTAAATCCATGCACATGTATATGTCTAGTCACTGAAGAGAGTTATGAGTGTGATTATGGCATCCATATGCCAGTTCTTGTTATACCGTTTGTTATTTCATGCCAGTATGTATGTCTAGTCACTGAACAGAGCTATGAGTGTCACTATGGCATCTATATGCCAGTTCTTGCTATACCGTTTGTTATTTCATGCCAATAGATATGTCTAGTCACTGGACAGAGCTATGAGTGTCCCTATGGCAGCCATAGGCCACCAGTTCTTGCCATACCGTTTGTTATTTGATGCCAATATGTATGTCTAGTCACTGAATAGAGCTATGAATGTCACTATGCCATCCATAGGCCAGTTCTTACTATACCGTTCGTTATTTCATGCCAATATATATGAATGCCACTATGTCATCCATAGATCAGTTCTTGCTTTATTATTCGTTAATACATACACAGTTCAATATCTAGTCACGGAACAGAGCAGAGCTATGAGTATCACTATGTCATTTCATTGTTTTCCTTCAAAAATGAGTGACCTATTTGTGCCATGCTGTATATGTATCGCACCAGTAGGCCTGTCATTTAGACCACATTTCAATGTTAGGCAAGCCTGTAAATGTAAAGTTTATCTTTATTTATACGTATCTGTGTTATGGGCAGGAAGCCTAAAGATATTAAACTTTGTAATATTATATATTGTGTTTCATATTGTGGTTCCGTCTTCCATTCTTGGGAATAATGACAATATTTTTTACCTCCGACCTCTGATTTTACATTGACACTGTCCCTATATCGGAAAGTTAACACCAAAAATTGCCTCCCCACCCTCTATAACCCCTAAAAGGAGGTATTACACGACTGGATAGGCCATCAAGATCAAAAGTTGAAAATTTGTCAAAATCCAAGATGGCGGCGGCGGCCATCTTGAATTCTGAGAATTGCTCAAAATTACACAAGTAGCAACCAAGCTGAATTATCTCCCCTAACCATATAGAACACATTTCCATCAAAAAAGTTTACAGTAATTACCATTGCAGGGTCTCGTATAGTTCATATAGGGCCGGCAACTCGACTATAAATGTTGCGCTAAATTTCAATTTTATACATTATATTAGAAAGAAAGAATTGAGCAATAGACTGAAAATTCGCGTCGAGTTAACCTGTAGCCTATTTCATCAACATTGCAAAGTATACTTTAGTAGCAAAGTATACTTTGAGGGAGAAATTTTCAATTTTATGATAAATTTATTAATTTTTATTATACTGAATTTATTACATTATCACAGCCAATTTGGCTGTGATAATTTAATAAATTCAGTATAATAATTCTGCATACTTTTAATCATCAAATATATGCATTTGTTAGTTCTATATGAAATAATGCATTTCAGGAAAAATAAATGATTACTCCCTCAAAGTATACTTTGCTAGTAAAGTATACTTTGCAATGTTGATGAAATAGGCTACAGATCTGAAACATATAGTTGTGCGGGAAACCGAGCCCAGGCTACATCGGTCTACAAATATGCTGCCGACCATCTGTATGTAAATACAAATATGTAGCTTACACATAGTTTGCACCTGTAAATGGTGGTCGATAACAGTTAATGCCCGATTATAGATATATTTGGGATATTACACTGAACTAAGGTTCAAATACAATTTAAACGAATTTATAACACTCACATTGGTAAAAATGCATTACAATAATAAAAACACCGAGGTGCGTTGTTGTTCACTTCGTTAGATAACTTTAACACCACGGAGCAAACCTAACATGGTGGTCTGACAAACGTCGATAATTGGAAATCTCGGCTGAAATTACGTCAGCTAAGTTCACGTCGTCATATCTTGTGACGTCGTCAGACGTCGTCAGACTCCCGAAGACGCGGCTCATATACAATGTATAATAATGCCAATTATTACTTCGGATAATGGTGAATGAATATTTATTTGGCAAGAAAATGTCTCAAATGATGTCTCTGATATAAAGAACATTTCGTGCCTATTGAGTGGGCATAATTTGTTTGTTTATTAGTGTTAAACGGCCTATCAACAGCTAAGGTCATGTAAGGCCGGGCAAACGAGTTCGATCCCATTTTAACCTGCTGCATTGGGGGAAAATCCCAAAATCAGAACGGAATATGTACATCAAGAACAAATATATTCAGCCCTGAAATTATAATAACCTGACATGTTGCCAGGTCCATACCACACCCAGTCACTTGGCCCCTTCCCCTAAAATAGGATTACGAATAACGTAATACTCCCATAAGGGGTATAACCAGATTCAACTGTCACATACAAAATGACAAAGACGTATGTGAGGGCCAAACCAGGTCTCCAGTCGGAATTACGGTAAGGATAAAACCCGATCGTTAAATTACCCATCGCGTGCTCCCACCTGCCACCCACTGAGTGGGCATGAACCTTTAAATGTAAGTACGTTTTAATCAATAACAAAAAACTAAACTATAATGTTCGTACATGCAAATTTAGGATCGTCTGGAAATTTCAATTGATGGATTTACATTTATTGAGCATAGGCTGCATATGCAGCATATGCAGCCTATGCTCAATAAATGTAAATCCAATCATTGTTTACAAGAAAACATTGTTAATGTGAAATTTACAGAGTACAGGTGTTCCACTGTAAATATTAATGTAGTCGCGAGTTCATGAGTGTCTAGATAAATAGTCATGATGTTGTGATGGCATAATCTTTGTAATGTGGCATTTGCCTGTGGCATTTGCCTGTGGTATTTTCTAAAACAGTGATAAAGTAACTAATTTACATACATAAACAATATAACTTGTGGATTGTTTCAATATGCATGTAAATATTAGTCGTGAACAATTTTAAGCTATTGCTGTTTATCGAATTGAAAAGAATATAATGTTATTGACAAACTTCATGTGAATCTCATAAATCACATATCTGAGAAAAATAAACTACTTTTATACTTTTAGATTTGTATGTGATCAGTTTTATTAAAAAATATAAATGGACAAACAAACAAATAGCATCCATCCCGACCAACTTGACCGAGTCGGGTATGCTCTCGACTATGAAAGACGTATCTACAATTCCAGCACAAAAATATTTACACAATTCCCTAACATTTGATTGGCCCGTAGCAAGTCTCTGTCCAAAATTTATATCCCAGTAAACTCCCACGCCGAACTACTTTCCGTAACCGTGAGGCGCAATTAAAATAATTCTTAAGAAAACGGAAAAGAAACACATTTTCTTGATGAATTTATTTCAAATGCTGGAATTATAAGGAATAAATGGCCTTTTTGTGGAATTTATCGGGGATATAAACTTGGAAAAGTCGCGGGAATACTGGACGAGGCCTTCCGGCCTTCGTCCAGTATTCCCGCGACTTTTCCAAGTTTATACCCCGATAAATTCCACAAAAAGGTCATTCATTCCTATAATAACCAATAGGATAAAAATAAACAATTGGCGATAAAAAATTACAATTTTCGAAAAAAAAAAAAACTTTTTTTTTTTAAATTGTAATTTTTTATCGCCAATTGTTTATTTTTATCGCTAATTGCGAAAGTGGCTTTTCCAAGTTTATACCCCGATCAATTCCACAAAAAGGCCATTCATTCCTATAATGAAGAGCTCCGGATAATGTGCGTATTGGCGTATTTTACGCAATTATTTTAGCTGAATACGCATTGATAATCAAAGTGGGTGTACAAAATACGCACAGCAATGTGAAAATACGCATTGATTTTCAAATTGAGTAGCGAAAATACTGTCATAAAGTTGAAAATTAATTTAGTTGAGCTGCAAAAAGCAGCTAAAATAAGTGAATGTTTAAATTTGTTATATGTTTTATCATTTGTTCCCTATTTAGTAATGAAGAAAACCAATAACCCAATTGTAAAAGTAAAATACGCAATGATATTGAAATCAGGGGATATAGTACTCTTTAGACACAGAGCTTATCTGGATCTCTGTCTATGTGGTTATACATAGTATCCGGTACATCACAATTATTCCCTCGCCGATAGAGGGGATATTATAGGAATGAATGGCATTTTTGTGGAATTTATCGGGGTAAAAACTTGGAAAAGTCGCGGGAATACTGGACGAGGCCTTATAAAATTACAATTTTCGAAAAGAAATCGAAAACAAAAATTGTATTTTTGTATCGCTTCGTCCAGTATACCCGCGACTTTTCCAAGTTTATATCCCCGATAAATTCAACAAAAAGGCCGTTCATTCTTCATAATTCCAGCATTTGAAATAAATTCATCAAGAAAATGTGTTTATTTTCCGGTTTTTTTTTAAGAATTATTTTAACTGCGACTCACGGTTACGGAAAGTAGTTCGGCGTGGGAGTTTACTGGGATTTAAATTTTGGACAGAGACTTGCTACGGGCCAATCAAATGTTAGGGAATTGTGTAAATATTTTTGTGCTGGAATTATACATACGTACGTGCGTACATTTACGTGCGTACATTAGTAACAATTTCACTTTTCAATAACTCATGAACCGCTCTACCGATTTTCATAATAGTTTACCACAATGTGTGTCTAGGGGTGGTGTTTCACTTTGCATACGACGCATGTCCGACCACACAAGGTCAATGTCGCTGAGGACTTATGTACACCTTGTTTGTAAGGTTGAACATAATTACTAAAGTGTTTTTATTATTATCAATGAATGCTACAAGCGAGGGGATTAGCTTATTGATAACGATGCCCTTGTTATATATACATGGCAGTGAAATACATCAGAATTAAACACATTGCTACTGTCTAAGGGTCCGGTTTAGACAGGACGATCGGTCCTGTCTAATCGAGGCTCTCAGAAAACACCTTTATCTTGAATGTTTATGTGGTTCACTGTATTTTACACTGTATCTACATTAACACATTTTGGGCCACCCGATGTGGGTTGCGATATGCAAAGGTGCAATACACATAATCCAGATTGCAATAGCCGATTTCAACAAAATTGCAAAGTATACTTATCTAGCAAAGTATACTTTGAGGGTGTAATCATTTATTATGTCATATAGAACTAACGATTGCCTATATTTGATGATTAAAAGCATGTATAATTATTATACTGAATGTATTACATTATCACAGCCAAAATGGCTGTGATAATGTAATAAATTCAGTATAATAAAAATTAATAAATGTATCCTTAAATTGAAAAGTTCTCCCTCAAAGTATACTTTGCTAGATAAGTATACATCGCAATGTTGGTAAAATAGGCTACTGGTCACACAACTATTGTCGGAGTCACTGGGTCACTATACCTGTAGGTAACGTCCACAGGTGAGTGACTCGGCGCTACGATATAAACGTGTCCTTTGAAAACATCACATCACGTTACCCCACAACCTGTGGTCGTACTGTGCGTTACTTTTCTATGGATAGAAACGTAACGTACAATGGTGTCGTCCTGTGCCCGATTGCTCAATGCTTCAGTTAGCTTAACAGACTGTTAAATCCTTAACTGAATGGTTAACATCTCTGTTTTAACAGAGATTTTAACCATTCAGTTAAGGATTTAACAGACCGTTACGCTAACTTTAACGGACTGTTAAATCCTTAACTGAATGGTCAAAATCTCTGTTTTAACAAAGATTTTAACCATTCAGTTAAGGATTTAACAGTCCGTTAAGCTAACTGATGTTTTGAACAACCGGGCCCAGATTGTCCCACATTTGTTAAATCTGGTTATTTTCCATGTGGGACAATCAGGATTTTGCTACAGGTAATATCATAGACCTAGGGTTATTTGGAGTATGCTCTGGTTCCACTTTCAAGTTGGAGATACAGGATTAAAATGAAAAACAGAAGTTGATAAGAAACTTTTAATAAAGCTCTTACAGTTATAGATGAAGAAGAATATTTTATTTGACGTAAACTATACAGTTTCTAATATTTCCGATCACGCATCTCGTTCCCGCGACCGAAGTCTATAAAGCTTTATAAGCGCGGGTCTAGCTCTTCGTGTTCTGTAATTTGGATATACTAATGTTGTACAAAGTGAAACGTCCAGTTTCGAATTCGTTAGAACGAAACAATTGAAATCGTTAGAACGAATTAGAATGCGTTAGAACGAATTGGAATTGGTTAGAACGAATTGGAATTGGTTAGAACGAGTTGGAATGCGTTAGAACGAAATAATTGAATTCGTTAGAACAAATTGGAATGCGTTAGAACGAATTGGAATGCGTTCTAACGAATTGGAATTGGTTAGAACGAATTGGAATGCGTTAGAACGAATTTGAATTCGTTAGAACGAAATAATTGAATGATAGTTAGAACGAATTCGAATTCGTTAGAACGAATTGGAAATCGTTAGAACGAATTTGAAATAGTTATCTAGAACGAATTGGAATGCGTTAGAACGAATTGGAAAACGTTAGGACGAATTGGAATACGTTCTAACGAATTAGAATTCGTTAGAACGAAATCAAATTTGTCAGAACATTTTTTTCTCTTCTCATGTCCCTTAAGCTCCTTAGTTTCATGCATCATGTCATACGCACATAGCGGCATCTTCTGTGTCAAGGTCAAGGTTATTTTATTTCATTTTAAGGTATGTTTCCTTATGATTTATGAATGTTTAATGTCTTTTTAATCTTAATGTATGTTTTCTTATAACCTTGTGGGGGAAGGTCTTCGAGTCAATTCCTACCCTTAAATATAAGCCAAATAAATAAGAAATGATTCCTAATAATTTACGATGCTGTCATTTTATAAAACATATACATATTCCATGTTATAGAATTAAATTGATATACATATATTTAAAATGATATTCACAATGATGTAGGTTAATGACTTCAACAGTTTAATTTCAACAGAAATGGCCTATAATGTCGCTATGCACTGTGCTATGTTACATACTGGTGAAGTCTCAATTCAATTCAAGGAACAGAATAATATGTGTTTTAAAACCCGTGTGATATATACAGTGGAACCTCTCTAAACCGAACACTAAGATAACATCTGTGATCTTCTTTTGATGGGTTTCTTTGTCATTTACCTTAGATGATAATGTATATTCATGATTGCAAAGCATCCAATTACGTATCAGAATGGTTTACAGTGGAACATCTCCAAACCGGACACCCTGGGTCCTTTAACAATACACACTTTGAAACACTAATTTAAACTAAAACGTATAACAAAATTGTATGCCACTTTATTTTTTATTAATATATTTATTTTATTTATATTTACATTTATACAAGTACATGTATAACTGGGCCCGGTTGCTCAAAACATCCGTTAACTTAACGGACTGTTAAATCCTTAACTGAATGGTTAAAATCTCTGTTTTAACAGAGATTTTAACCATTCAGTTAAGGATTTAACAGTCCGTTAAGCTAACTGATGTTTTGAACAACCGGTCTCTGAAATACAATGTTACTTTATTGAAAAAGACTATAGCCTGAAATCTGCAAAATCCAGTTACCTGTAAAACCCAAATGTGGGACAATCAGGACTACTGGACACTCACATGTGGGACAATCAGGATTAAACCACGTACACTACATGCACGACAACAGGTGGGTGGGGTACATGTTATGGGATTGCTTTAAAGTATCATGTTAATGTCACAGATCCGAGTAATTCACCTGTGTTAGGGTCCCAGTAACAAGTCGATCACTTCATTAACTGTTACACTCACCTGTGAACAGAAGTACGAATAGCCACTGGTCCGAAATCACCTTTCGCGCCATTGTCACATCATAATATGTATAAAATTCCTGTCCAATATGGAGTACACAAGATGGCGGATATGGCGTTTTAAATAAACACAGGTGTGTTATCCAGGTGTAATGGATGTTACTATATTAATACTTCACTGTGTCGTGCTGTGTTTTCGAATGTCGTGTCACATCTAAATCGCGGGTTTCACAATAATATTGAGAAAATGTCACCGGAACGTTAATATTAGTAGCGCGGCACTCCTTTGTAGGATATACCTGTATACAGGTAGTGTGTGTGTCACAGGTATGTAACGGGAGATAATCAATTTTACACTGGCTTCTGACTCATGTCCGCAACGGGACTGGGAGTTATTTTAGTGTATGTAAGTTTATTTGAAAATGTTTGATTTACTGGCATAACGCGCAACTGTGCATTTATTATGCCCCCTATGCGATAGCAAAGAGGCATATTGCGTTGCTCCTGAGGTTCCGTACTTCCGTTCGTACGTCTGTCCGTCCGTCCATGTAAATTTACGTCGAAAAGTCGAAAAGTTTTGTAAGATTATCTCCAGTTAACCCTTAGCCTGCTGAATGAAATGGTGTCGTCTACTGTTTATGTTTTATTTCCGATTTTTCTCATCAACAACATGCTTTGACAGCACTTTAGAATCATTTACATTGGAAATGATTCTAAAGTGCTGTCAAACCATGTTTTTATTGAGAAAAAGGGCAAAAAATAAAGCAACAGCAGACGACAGTTTTCGCGATCAGCAGGCTAAGGGTTAAGAGTGCACTGGCCCGTTTCACTAAACTTCGTAAGACTAAAATGTTCGTAAGTTCAAATTTAGGATCGTCTGACATATTCAATTGATGCAGCCTAAGCTCAATAAATGTAAATCCAATAATTGTTTGCAAGAAAACATTATTAATGTGCAATTTACAGACTATCATACTTTTGCAATTACGAACATTTTAATCGTACGTAGTTTAGTGAAACGGGCCGCTGCATGCTACGGCCGGTGGCATATCCATGTTTTACAAACATAATGTCTAGCTTGAGTTGCATACCATGTGCACCGGCAGTGTAAACTTCGCCACCATACTCCCAAATCGTGTCCCCTGGTTGTTAGGAAGCCCAAATGTTCGTAAGTGCAAATTTAAGATCGTCTGTAAATTTCAATATATGGATTTACATTTATTGAGCATAGGCTATGCTCAATAAATGTAAATCCAATAATTATTTACAAGAAAACATTGTTAATGTGAAATTTACAGACTATCATAATTTTGCATTTACGAACATTTTAGTCGTACGAAGTTTAGTGAATCGCGACCCTGGTATGGGTAAAGGTGTGGGAAAAATTACTTTAGAGCACGGTAATCCGCGGACACGCGGAAAACCGTGCCCATACAACAATGTAATTACTTCTTAACCCTTAGAAGGCGGGAACCGAAAATTGTCGTCTGCTGTTGTTTCTTATTTTGTATTTTCTCTAAATAAAAACATGGTTTTGCAGCATTTTAGAATCATTTCCATTGGAAATGATTATAAAGTGCTGTCAACTCATGTTTTCATAAGAACAATGGAAAATAAAAAATAAACAGCAGACGACACAATTTAATTCAGCATTGTAAAGGTTAAACTGAAATGCGTGTAATCTGCGTATTTACGCAGTATGATTTGGTGGTTTAATTTGTTGCATAAATCACTTAGAACACATTGTTGTGCAATACATACGAGATTAACATCCGTGATGATAGTATATGGGAAATCACTTAGAACACATTGTTGTGCAATACATACGAGATTAACATCCGTGATGATAGTATATGGGAAATCCTTTGGTTTTATCATTCAATATTTTAGGACAGTGTATTCAAATAATATTACACTATAATTATTGTAATAAACATGTAAATGTGACCGCTACAAAACAAATGATAGGTGAACCGTACACGTTCATTGTATGATGGCGTGCTTATGCAATATCATGTAATACAATATGTGTATTGATTTAATTTAACGATGCTTATTAAACCCGTTATATACTCTTTATTTCCCCCTTTCGGAGATTACAACATGAACATGTTACAGAAATGAAATGTGAAACAAAAATCAACATATATACATGTTCAGACCGTCAATATAGTCAGTGATGGGATAGTTAACAGACGGCATATACACAGAAAATGCATACAACGGACATGCGTTAGGTTGTGCAATACATATACCACATATTCGATCACTTTGCACACCTTCAATTGGAGTTATCTGAAATGTATGGAACGCCAAATCTACATAAACTCAAATATATATTGCTAGCAACAAATATTTGGAGCTAGCAATAAATATTTGGAGAGCTCTCGAAATCATTTGGAGAGCTCTCGAAATCAATTAATGATATCTCGAAATCATTTAGAGAGCTCTCGAAATCATTTGGCGCGAGCAATATAACATTTGATTTGGAGAGCTCTCTAAATCATTTGGAGCTATCTCTAAATCATTTGGAGAGCTCTCGAAATCATTTGGAGAGCTCTCGAAATCAATTAATGATATCTCTAAAAATCATTTCGAGAGCTCTCGAAATCATTTGTAGCGAGCATTATATATCTTTGATTTGGAGAGCTCTCGAAATCATTTGGAGCTATCTCTAAATCATTTGGAGAGCTCTCGAAATCATTTGGAGAGCTCTCGAAATCAATTAATGATATCTCGAAATCATTTAGAGAGCTCTCGAAATCATTTGTAGCGAGCATTATATAACTTGATTTGGAGAGCTCTCTAAATCATGTGGAGCTATCTCTAAATCATTTGGAGAGCTCTCGAAATCATTTGGAGAGCTCTCGAATTCATTTGGAGATATCTCAAATTGATTTAGAGAGGGCATTATAAACTTGATTTGATGCTAGCTCCAAATACCACTCCACGTGGGAACTGGAGGAAAAAAACAATACGCGCTCCCTTCCCGCGCTTTTAAAATCTCTGTACTCATGTGCACCGAGCCTATTAAAAACTTCGTAACCTTCAATATGGAGTATATGGATGGATTAAAAAAAAATTGTTTAGCATATTTCTTTTTCACTTATTGATGCCTTTAGGCATATTTAATTTATTTATAGACCTCGGTCCGTTACTTCAACCTGTGCTGTAAACATGCTCGACATATGTGTATTCACACACGTGTGAATAAATTTGGGATGGCACGATTTACCCAAATCTACCCAAATCTTCATGTAATTAATATATTTGTTAATAAATAAAGCTATACACATTATAATAATGATGTTTGGACTGTACTTACATAATATATGTCATTAATTTGCTTATACCAGGGCCTTTTTTAATGTTTTGATGCAAAATGGAAATATTTGTACATGAAATAAAGGGAGAATACCGCAATTCACTTATGCTAGTAAGCAAAGGAATATAATGCACTTTATATTGGCTAAATGGGAATGATGATTTTTAATTGAAATACTCATACAAACAGTAGAACCTCTCTAATGTTGACATCCAAGGAGACAGTGTGTGCAAACTGTTATGTCTACTAGTATAATATATATATACGGTAATAATATATAATTTAAATATATAAACTACCAATATTTTAAAACTAATACTGCATTAATATGTATATGTGGCTGTGACTGGATAAATGGGGCTTATCGAGATTGTGACCAGTGTAGGTTCCCATTAAATAGATCCCTTCTGTAGCCTTGGTAACGACTACATTGCTTGTTCGAAGATGACTGGGGGTTTCATTTATGGAATGACGAATGTTGCAGATGCTGATCAGACTGCGGATGCACATGCTGATCTGGATCTACACTGGTCGCAAAACCCATAAACCACATTTCTCCAGTCACAACCACATTATGTGCGATATGCAATCATGGTCGATGATAACTTAAAGTTAGACAGCTGAGACATAATTAATGAGTCTCGGTAGTCGCCGTTTATAATAATGCTATATTAATCGTTTTACCGCAGAAATAGGTGCTTTATTCTTCCTATGTTTCGGTCAAAATGTGGTTATTATATGATATACTAATGATATATTGTAGAACAAGTATATAATATAATCATAAATGTTATTTTTAATGAAGATTTGGGTATATTTGGGTAAATCGTGCTGCGTAATTCAATGCGTAATTCAATAATTCAGGGAGACATCGTTTGCATAGTTTCAAGCGATTTAATGCTAGCTCCAAATAATATATATATTGCTAGCTCGAAATGAATTAGAGATAGCTCGAAATGATTTCGAGAGCTCTCCAAATGATTTCGAGAGCTCTCAAAATGATTTAGAGATAGCTCCCAATGATTTAGAGAGCTCTCCAAATCAAAGTTATATAATGCTCGCTACAAATGATTTCGAGAGCTCTCTAAATGATTTCGAGATATCATTAATTGATTTCGAGAGCTCTCCAAATGATTTCGAGAGCTCTCCAAATGATTTAGAGATAGCTGCAAATGATTTAGAGAGCTCTCCAAATCAAGTTATATAATGCTCGCTACAAATGATTTCGAGATATCATTAATTGATTTCGAGATATCATTAATTGATTTCGAGAGCTCTCCAAATGATTTCGAGAGCTCTCCAAATGATTTAGAGATAGCTGCAAATGATTTAGAGAGCTCTCCAAATCAAGTTATATAATGCTCGCTACAAATGATTTCGAGAGCTCTCTAAATGATTTCGAGATATCATTAATTGATTTCGAGAGCTCTCCAAATGATTTCGAGATAGCTCCAAATGATTTAGAGAGCTCTCCAAATCAAAGTTATATAATGCTCGCTACAAATGATTTCGAGAGCTCTCGAAATGATTTCGAGATATCATTAATTGATTTCGAGAGCTCTCCAAATGATTTAGAGAGCTCTCCAAATCAAATATTATATAATGCTCGCTCCAAATGATTTCAAGAGCTCTCGAAATGATTTCGAGATATCATTGATTTCGAGAGCTCTCCAAATGATTTCGAGAGCTCTCCAAATATTTATTGCTAGCTCCAAATATTTGTTGCTAGCAATATATATTTGAGTTTATGTAGATTTGGCGTTCCATAGAAATGCGCATTGTTTTTTGTACTGTATACATGACCCGCCTTTGCCACATCCTAGGCATGTGACGTCAGAGATGTCAAATACCGCATGAGATGTGTAATTGGAATGCAAAGAGTTTAGGACGTGATTGTATTGAGCTTTAAGCATATGCTCAGATATAAAAGCTACATCAATGTTCATGTCATCTAGTGTTTGACCGAGTGAGCCAGCACTAGAAAAAATACCTCTGACATTCCAGTTTAGGAAGTTGCAATTAGGCAGTGCATTTGTATTCACCATGAGGGTTATGAAGAACTGCACAAATAGTACACAGTAATTTGCGATGGGCTTAGTCCACATGAGTGGATAGATACTGGTCATAGCCATTATAATTGGTCCCATCGTCAATGTTTGTAGCTACAAATTGTTCATTCCATGCGTTGTTGCTATACCAGCGGCGACAGTAAAATTTACTCGGCCAGAAGGACTTGTTTTCCTGGTATAGCCGTCAGACTGGTTTACCGTTACTTTCGCGGCCAATGATCCCCGATTATGTTTATCATGCGGAGTCCAGTCGGGTGGATACCTCGCTGCTCCAGAGATCTGAGAAACCCGTCTCTGTTGGATGTGCGGGCGATCCCACCAATATAGTACCTGCGCGTGCGTTTGGAACTAATGCACTCAAACACTGGAACCTCGTTTGGTGTAGAGGGGTCCGATCTATGGACGCTATCGTTACCATATCGGGGGTATTCGGGATTTTCTGCAGGTGCTTAGCTAGTTCCGGTTTCAACGGATGGTCTACTTGACACTAAGACCGGTATTTGGTTTTGCGGGCGGTATCGTTTTTCAAAATGTTAATTGGGTAAAATAAAATCACACTCCTGTTTACACATCAACAGACAGCAATTATTGAATTGCTTCGAAATGAAAACATGTCTTGGCAATTCATTTGTAGACAATTCTAATGAAATACCAAGATGTGTTTTCATGGAAAATAAGAAAAATATGCTATACATGTATTTGTGGTATGTTTATTGTTTTCTGCAGCATGATAAAGGTACCACAAAATGTTTATTGCTTTTTGATACTCGCTACTTCTGATTTCAATTGGGGTTTTGGCAATTCTAATTGGGTATTTAAGCGAATACGCAGCTTATCTGTTGCGCTGTCTCATGTCAGATTCTTTATTCAATCAAACACATATTATTTTACTGATTACATCATAGTGAATCATCATATGGCTATGACTGAATAAATGGGACTTATGGGTTTTTGGACCCGTGTTTGGACCAGTAACCGATTTCACGAACATTGCAAAGTATACTTTTCTAGCAATATACTTTGAGGGAGTAATCATTTATTTTTCATGAAATGCATTATTTCATATATAACTAACAAATGCATATATTTCATGATCAAAGTAGAATTATTATACTGACTTTATTACATTATCACAGCCAAATTGGCTGTGATAATGTAATAAATTCAGTATAATAAAAATTAATAAATTTATCTTAAAATTGAAAATTTCTTCCTCAAAGTCTACTTTGCTAGAAAAGTACACTTTGCAATGTTGGTGAAATAGGCTACAGACTAGACCGTGCATCCACACAGTCTGATCAGGTTCTGCTTTGTTCGCCATTCCGTCAATGAAACACCCGTTATATGTTTCTAACTGGGAATATACATGTAAAGCTTGTTATTAGGCTATTTGATTGGGAGCTACACTGGTGACAAATCCCATAAGCCACATTTCGTCAGTAGCAGCCACGTATCAGCTCGTGAGATCATATATTAAGTTTAATGTGTTGTACTGATTTGACCAAGGTAAATCGCTTCTCATGTACGATCCCCAAAATACTGTAATGAGGTGGGGTGGGGAGGGGGGGGGAGGGTTATATGCTGCTAACAATTATTTTGTCAAACTATTTACCATTAACTCTTTGTGGTAACTGCTATCGCTAGGGACTGTCTCAGTAGCCTATTTCACCAACATTGCAAAGTATGCTTTTCTAGCAAAGTGTACTTTGAGGGAGTAATAATTAATTGTTCCTGAAATGCATTATTTCATATAGAACTAACGACTGAATATATTTGGTGATTAAAAGTATGCAGAATTATTATACTGAATGTATTACATTATCACAGCCATAATGTAATAAATTCATTATAATAAAAAATAATAAATTTATCCCAAAATTGAAAATTTCTCCCTCAAAGTATACTTTGCTAGATAAGTACACTTTGCAATGTTAGTGAAATAGGCTACAGATCTTCATTGTTATTCGCTTCATGCACAGTAAACGCCATGTCGGTATAAAATTGCACAATTTTATTTGATGAAATTACCCAAAACACGCGTTACATTTAAGTACATACTATCAGACATTGTGATAATGATATATGTACATGTAAATTCACCCGAATAAATATTGACATTGACGTATTATAAATTATGATCATTGCACTCACATCAAAACATAAATAGAAGGAATAAAGACAATATAATGTCGTTGTTTCCGTTAACCTTTTAAGGAAACACGGTTATCCGGCCTGATGTCAAGCGTAGCATTACGTTTGATATAACAACTATAATAATGCTAATTAACACGTTCGATAATGGTAAATTAATGTTTATTTTGCCGGGGAAAAAAGTCATCTAAAGGAAGGACGAAAAAAAATTCGTCCATTCTTTAGATATTAATTTGTTAATGTCTCCTTAAATTACAACCTGTGATGTGGGAGTCAAGGTTTAAGGTCACATGAGGATCATGTGTGTACAATGGATTGTGATGCACACATGCTTACGTGCATGTATGGTGGCTGTATGTATACTAGTATAGAATATACATGTAGTTATTAACTTGACCACTTAGCTATGGAAAATTGCTAAGAGAATGGACAAAAGAAGACCAAGGTCACTTGAAGGTCACGAGTTTGGCAGGGGGTTGTGATACACATCACTGGGTCATGATTATGTGTTTATATGAGACACGCTATGTGATTTTGTATCTTCGGACATCTGCGTAATTTCATTAAATACGTTTACAAAATTTACACTTTTTTCTCACAAATAAAGCCAAAAGTTGAGACAATTTTCAGAGTACATGCGGAATATAACTTTTGACGCCATATACGGAACATTTTGTAAAGTTCATGGAAAATTCGCTGATGTCCGAAGGTACACAATCAGATGGCGTGTCTTAAATGGTTGATGTATGCCTGATATTATTGAATATACAAACTTTACCAAAACCTTTAACCATTTCACCCCTAAGTAACTGGAATGGATTTTGATACGTTCATTTTCCGACAAATCCAATCGTCACAAAATTATTTTCTGACTAGTCCAATTATGATAAGGGAGTGTTTTTGTTCTAAAAAAATGAAAATTACTTGCAAAAACTGTAGATCCTGATGAGACGGCTCGTCACGAGCCGGCTCATCTGGATCTGCACTGTTTGCATAAACCGTTATAGCGGGCTTTCGGGTTCAAAATGTTAATCAAGGAAAGTGGCTAACCAAATGGGTGAGGGTAGATCGCAAGGGGGGTCGGCAACACCATAAGATTGGCCCGGCGAAGGTCGGGGATCCCATCCACCACACACCAAAAGTGTATGTTGTTGCACTCTGTTGAACCGTCTGAGTGGTACATGTAACAGCAAACGCACTTAATGCCGAAAATTGATGTTGAAGTCAACAGTATGAGAAATGCATAGTTCATGTGTATAGAATATTAATACTATATGTAATACTTCCTTGCTCTTTTATTTTCTTATATGAATTTTAACAATTTCAATTAAAAATAATAATTTTCTCAAGATTATTTGTCCGGAAATCGCCGAATCTGCCGGACCTGTTTCGACGTCCCTGGATCATTGTCACTTGAATGTCATACGTTTGGCAGAGCATGGGTTGTGACACATATGAGGCACAATGACTACAAGGTGTATGAGCACGTGGTTACAACAACAACAGTAACACGTACTGGAACTTACAGAAGCCATCCGATTCAATGTACGGATTCTTTTATTTTGTCCTTATTATGTAACGCGTTTTGATGAAGTATGCAGCATCAAACGCGTCTTGTTAAGCTACATTTGGTGGTCTCGATACTTTGGCCCAAACGTCTGTCGTTTATGCGAAGAATCGATTTCCGTGTCTACTGACACGTAAATCGTTTTTTTCGCAAAACGGCATAAGTATGTGCCGAACTCCCGGGACCACCAAATGCAGCTCATGAAGACGAGTTTGCTGCGCCATATGTCATCAAAATCCGTTGCATATTAAAGAAAATATCAAATAATACTTACTTTGGAGTGGGCGCGCTTTCAACACTTTGAGCCATTGTTGTGGTTGTTGTAACCACGTGATCATGCACCTTGGACTACCTTCGGTAGGACATAGTTTGTCATGAGGCGTCATTTTGTATTATTAGCAGAGTCAGCAGTTCAACAAGAGTAATACCTAATACGTAATAATAGACGTTAATACAAATTCTTAATCAGGATCAATTACAGCCCACCAGGGCCGGGGGCCAGTACATGGTTATGCGATTTGAACCCGGCTTCATGACAACATGAACGCGATAAGCATGAACGCGATATATGACACAACCGGTATCCATGATTTGTGACGGGTACTAGCCGTTTTCAAGGTGTATGATCACGTGGTACTAACAACAACAACACGTACCGATTCAAAGTACGTATTCTTTTATAGTGTCCTTATTACGTAACGGATTTTGATGTAATATGGCGCATCAAACGCGTCTTGTTAAGCTGCATTTGGTGGTCTCTTTATTTTCGCCCAAACATCTGTGCCAATCTCCATATACCACCAAATGCAGCTCATGAAGACGCGTTTGCTGCGCCATATTTCATCAAAATCCGTTGCATATTACGGAAAATATAAAATAATACTTACTTTGGAGTGGGCGACGTTGTTGTTGTTGTTGTTGTTGTTGTAACTTCGTGATCATGCACCTTGGTTTTGCATTATGAATCAAATGTGACCCTGACTAGAGAAATGGGGCTTTTTACATTTCTGGTCAGTCACGCCTGACATTCTCGCAGTCTGATATGGCCATATACTGTTTGTTGGAAGCAGGACACTCAGGTGATTTACTGACTGAATGACAAACAGTGTAGAGCCTGATCAGACTGCGCGGATGCGCAGGCTGATCTGGGTCTATACTGGTATAACCCATAAGCCCGCATATAACCGCATAACCCATAAGCCCGATTTCTCCAGGCTCTGCCACAAATAACACGGCGTGTATTCTCCCTTTCATACACGGAAGGTCTTGCCATTGTTATTTATCTACTCAAACAGAACGACATAAATATCTTCGCTATTTATACACACCTGGTCAAACTTAACTGTATGCGAGTTATTTATTATATCCTATTACGATATGCGACCCGCCCCGAGACTATCGGGGGCATTGACTTCGTGGCCAGTGTAGAGCTACATAAGATTGCGGATAAGATAGTCTGATCAGAAGCTACAGGAGAAATGTCACAGCTGTCTCAAACAAAGGGCGGTGTGGCTGTGACTGAAGAAAATGGGCTTCTGGGTTTTGCATCCGCACACTCTGAACATGATCGGCACAGTTCGCCATTCCATCAATAAATAGTCCGTCACGCTTCAAACACGCACTATAGATAGTTATCAGGCTACATATGAGTGTGCTATCAGGGGCTACACTGGTCACAAATCCCCCATCAGCTCCATTTCTCCAGTGACAGCCACATGTCGGTCTACATAAGACAGGTAGCTGATTTGGAGAGCGTCACTGGCCAAATTAAAATAAACGTCGTTTATGTCATGTTTGTTCACATGTGCTTTATCATATGTATATGTGTGCGTGTGCGGCGCATATGTGCCATCTAATCGTGAAATTGATTCAGCAAGGTTGTTGTACTCTCATTGTGGCCCAATGTAAATTCTAAGGAAATCTAACAAAACAAGAAATGCGTCTGTCGAACGCGGATGCCACCTGCAGCATATTTGAGAAACTGTGACAAAGTGGTTAACCGAAAAGTGTGACGGACGGACGGACGGACAGCCGGACAGACGGACAGACGGACGGTCCAAACACTATCTATATGCCACCCGTTTCTTCGAAACCCGGTGGCATAAAAACCCTACTTATAAACCAATAGCTACTTACACCAATACATTATGTACATGTATATGTGTTCAATAAGTCGTTATGCAGATGATACCAACAAGGAAATCACACCATATGCTCGAACATAATAATCACAGTGTGGCGTAATACCTGTTTTACATGTTATACATCAAACTTTGTCTATTATTTGCATATTACAGGTGTGCGTGCATTTCTATTGACAGGGATATATGCATACAGACATGCATATCATATTCATGTGGTTTATTTATCAAGGTGCATGATCACGTGGTTACAACAACAACAACAACATCTCCCATTCCAAAGTAAGTATTATTTGATATTTTAATTAATATGCAAAGGATTTTGATGAAATATGGCGCAGCAAACGCGTCTTCAAGAGCTGCAGTTGGTGGTCCATGGAGTACGGCACAGACTTATGTCGCTTTTGCGAAGAATCGATTTAAAAAACGATAGAAGTTTGGGCGAAAATATAGAGACCACAAAATGCAGCTTAACAAGACGCGTTTGATGCGCCATATTTCATCAAAATCCGTTACGTAATAAGGACAATATAAAAGAATACGAAAGTTTCAGTACTTGTTGTTGCTGTTATAGTATCACGTGATCATACACCTTGTTAAAATAAGTTGCTATTGTTTTATCAGTAGGTTATTTTTTATCAAGTTCGTATCGTGAATGTCTCAATATCACAATATGTCGTCATAACTTGAGTTTCCTCACAGGATGTCGTGTCGACACAAAGTGATATTTCATTTAAGTATATCAAGGTAACTTGATATTTCATCACAGTACAATGAGATAAGTTGTATCTTCACCATATCATGACATACGACGCGATGGTCCAACCCAGTATGTCGTTACAACTTGACATTGGATCTCAGTACGTATGTCGACCGGGCTTTACATTTGTGACTGTGACTGGAGTAATGGGGCTTACGGGTTTTGCGACCAGTGTAGATCCTGATCAGCCTGTGCATCCGCACAGTCTGATCATGATCTGCACTGTTCGCCATTCCATCAATGAAACACCCGTCATACTTCTATCAAGGAATATAGAATATAGATCGTTGTCAGGCTACATGTGTGCGTTAGCCGATCAGTAGCCAATTGCATCAACATTGCAAAGTATACTTATCTAGAAAAGTATACTTTGAGGGAGACATTTTCAATTTAGGGATAAATTTGTTAATTTTTATTATACTGAATTTATTACATTATCACAGCCATTTAATAATAATAATAATAATAATAAAAGACTTTATTTAAAGAGGGTTACACATTTAGTTATAAACTAATCTTCCATGAGGCCCTCATTATGGCTGTGATAATGTAATACATTCAGTATAATAATTCTGCATACTTTTAATCATCAAATATATGCAGTCGTTAGTTCTATATGAAATAATGCATTTCTGGAAAAATAAATGATTACTCCCTCAAAGTATACTTTGCTAGATAAGTATACTTTGCAATTTTGATGAAATCGGCTACAGGAGCTACACTGAGCATGCCTCCCATAATCCACAATTCTCCAGTCACAGCCACATTTATTACAGTAATGTCTACTTAATATCAGGGTATGGGATCACGTTGTCTATTGTGTTGTCTGCAGTAATGGCGGCGCCCATGAGGTATCGGGTACATCGTATTTGTCATCAATATGACTGCGGTTTCTTCAAAGTTTAAATGATGACCATGTGGCAACCGTTAACGCTACGAGTCCGTCAATACAAAATTTAGCAGCATTACTTATGTAGTTAGTCTGAATATACTGCAGATAATATTGAATCGGACGCAATTGCACTTTGTTTAAACTGGTTCCGATTCAAATGTATCTCCAGTGTGTTTCTCAAATCACATATAGGTGCATCAACAGACCAAATTTTCTAGTCAGGCACTATTTGAATAGAGCATGGAAGCCCTATATGGGGAGAGTATGTATGGCCCACGTGTATGTACATACACGCAGAGATCCAGATAAGCTGCGTATTTGCTTAAATACAAAATTAAAATTGCCAACAACCCAATTGAATTCAGAAGTAGCGAGTATCAAAAAGCAATAACAATTGTATGGTACCTTTATCATGCTGCAGAAAACAACAAACAGACCCACACATATAGCATATATTTCTTATTTTCCATGAAAACACATCTTGGGATTTCATAGAATTGTCTCCTTGGAGACAATTCTAATGAAATGCCAAGACATGTGTTCATCTCGAAGAAAACTATTCAATACTTGCTGTCTGTTGATGTGCGCTTTTATTTTATTTTGAAATAACCAATTGCTTCAGAAATGATGGAGTAACAATACTCAATTACTAATTACTTATCTGGAGCCCTGTACATGTATATCACAATACAGTGTATATGAACAGTGTACACGTCAGCCATTCATTATGTACATTTTGAGAATTTTGACAGAAGTACACCAATATCTGATTTGAAGTACATATTGGTGTAATCTAATGCATATGAGCACATTGTCCTGGCTTTTCTACGTATGATTAGCTACAATGAGATGATATGGGTTCCTAATAACTCATGGACATACATATGGGTGAAGTGAGGTGTATAAGTCGATATATCGCCATAAACATATTGCAACAACCATATCAGAGAAACCCCCTACTGCGAGTGTAGCGAAATTGTAGAAGACGCGGAACATTACTTCTTTGAATGCAACAAATATCATGCACAGCGTCTCATTCTATGCCAGTCACTGCAACGATTTCATAACCTGAACGCGCACATGCTTTTGAACGGCATACCTGAACAAAACAATGAAAACAATATTATTATCTTCAATTCTGTACAAAATTATATTAAAATTACAAAACGATTTGAGTAACTTCGTTGATAGATGTATGTAACGTAATCCATATCCGATGTATTCCATTCGATTTGCCAGCATCATCCACAACCACCGGTTATTAATGATCACTGAAATTTATTGCAACTAGCACTAATACATTGATGGATTTGCTCATGTAGTATATGTACTTGGCGACAAAAACAACTTTTATTCTTTCTCCAAATCTCATATCTTACTATCCACCTCTTCTCTACCTTTCTGTCCGTTTCCTTTCCATACATTATGTAAACATATATTTATCGCTTGATAATTGGTTTGTATCCGTGTTTATATGCCTGTATACATGTATTCATGTATCGCCATTGCTGTTGAATTATTGTACTTTGTAACACTTAGGTGAGGGCTGTAACTAATGTTGAGAGAACTTGTAGCCCGAGCCTATTGTATATATATGCAATAAACTATGTTTAAACTAATGATCACGTGGTTACAGCAACAATAACAATGGCTGAAAGTGTTGAAAGCGCACCCACTCCAAAGTAAGTATTAGTTGTTGTTGTTGTTGTTGTTGTAACCACGTGATCATGCAACTTGATAAAGAATGGGTGGTGGTCGGGCGAACGAGACGGTGTAAATTAACGGTAGTGGTTCCTCCTTATAGGAATCACTATTTGCCTGGTTTGGCCATCCGGTACGTTTTTATCTTTGGCTATTTTGTTACCTGGGAGTTGAATTGGGTTATTGCCTATTATAAAAGTAGTAAGATTATTACTGATCATACTGCTTTTGGGAGGGGCAAAGTGATTCTGGTGTGGCGAGGACCTGGCATCAGATCAGGATTATTCTGATTTCAGGGCTGAATATATAGTTTTGTTATTGTAAATATTCAGTTCTGATTTTGGGATTTTCCCCCCATTTGTACATGTACTTGAACATGTACATGTACTTGTACAGGTAATATATGGGATTTAGTACTAAACCCATTGACCCGGCCTTAAATGACATTAGCTGTTGATAGGCCGTTAAACCCCAACACACAAACAAACAAACAAAACCTTGATAAAGTACCCGACAATCTGAAGTTGGTTATGACACATATAAACCACCATACTATGCACATTGAAAAACGTGGAGGTAAAATATAAACCTATCAGAAAATTGTTAACTCTTGGGTCAATGTACATGTATCACGTACCGTAATTACAGTGTATATTAGGAAGTATCGGTTTCATGAAAACGGTACGTTTATATGAGGTCCATAAGCAATACAATAAGATTATAGCACGTATTCAATTTATATCATAGCATTTTGCATGTGAATACTACATTTATCCATTCGAACACCAATTGTATTGGTTGTTGTGACGCAAAAAATGGTGTCTCAATATCTATAGGCATTATGATAAAATTGTGCGAACATATATTGCTGTGGCAGGAGAAATCGTGTTTATAGATTTTGCGATCTGTGCAGATCCAGATCAGTCTGCGCATTCGCGCAGTCTGATCAGGATGTGCACTGTTCGTCATTATAGCAATATATATCGTTATCAAGCCTACATGAGTGTGTAAGTTGATCAGGTTCACTGGCCAAACATCCGATAAGACCCATATCTCCAGTCACAGCCACATATGCATATAGTATTATTATATCTACTTCTCTTCCAGGAAAGGCGATCATTGTGCCCGACCTCAAATAACATGGACTGTATCAGACCAGGTACGGTATGGATTTACGTGTCTACGATATTGTCACTGTCCTGTTGAAAATGTATGTATGTGATATGATAATATGTATTCTTGGGTATTATTCACAAATATGTGTTATTAGATATAGCTGTGCGCATACGTGTAATCTACAAATAACGACATATACATCAGGGGCGTCGGAACAGGTCCGGCAGTCGCCGGATCAATAATTTTAACACCTGTGTAATTCATGTATAACAAACGGAATGTAAATATGTTTCTGCAATATTTCTCATTTCTCATCAAAAGTGTATGTTGTTACCACTCAGTTGAACCGTCTCGGCGAGACGGTTCAACTGAGTGGTAACAACATACACTTTGTGTGGATACCGGGGGCACCCAGTAGATTCGCCGGACCAATCTTATGATGCTTCCGGCGCCCCTGTAAATGGTTTTACATGTAGTTATATCTCCAGTTGAAAGTCAATGACAATGACTATGTAGTGCTGTATACCTCTGCCAACGTGCCATTATTACACATATTTGTGGCTGTCACTGGAGAAATGAGGCTTATGGGATTTGTCACCAGTGTAGCTCCAGATAAAAAAGCACGCTCGAGTAGCATTAGCTGGTGTAGCCTGATACAGTTCTATAGTGCTCGTTACAAGCATGACGGGTTAACATCGTTGCTTCTGAACCCATGGACAAGCCTACTGTTGACATTGGGGTTACGTATTCTGCAACTAGACGGACGGTACGTGATACATTGATGGAATTGCGAAGTTGGAACAATGCAGTTCTTGGTCAGACTGTGCGGATGCACAGGGTGATCTGGATCTACACTGGTCGCAATCCATTTATCCGATCACTGACACATTTCAGTCACCCGTAAATATATAATATGACATTGAACACGCCGGAAAGGGTAATGGACAGATGATTGGCTGATTACGTCAATCGACGAGGCACCGACGGGTGGGTCTCGAAAACGACACCATCACCAGAAAAAAATAATATAACATTCCAACTGCTACATGTAAAATACGTGTGTTTTATAAGTATTGAATTATGGCAAATCCAGACAAACTCGGCAAGTTATAATTACAAGCCGACTAATCGGCTCGGTGCCGCGCCAGATATTTATTTCCCATTCACGGCACTAACCTACTATTCTATTTATCCTGTCAACACCTACAAATAGCTTTAAAATGCAAAACAAATAACCCCAGCCGCATCCTCAAAGTCGGAGAATCGACCAGTATGTCAACCGCACATATTCCTGCGCAGTGATTAGGTCGTATTGACAGGATATAAAAAATGTTTCACGGCACGTGTTTCACGGCACATACGCACTGTGTTGACTGGATAAAATGTGTTTGTAATACAATGTACTAAATGACGGGGCCAGTTGCAGAAGTGGGCTAACACGTCCGACCCCCCAAGAGCAATCATGACTTGTGTTCGCCTTGTTTGTAATAGTCTAGTTGGCAAAATGTTGACCCTGCAATGTTAATTACTGTAAACTTTGTTCATGGAAATATGTTCTATATGGTTATGTGAGCAAAATTAGCTTGGTTGCTACTTGTGCAAGGTTGCGCAATGCTCAGAATTCAAGAACGTTTGATCTCGATGGCCTAGAGAGTCTTGTAATACAACTTTTCAAGGGTTTTCATGAATGGGGAATCTATTTTTGATGATATGTCTTTGATTCAGTGCCAGTAGGCATATACATAATTGCATATTTAATTACCTCACCCACTTTATTTCAATTTAAAAGCATATGTTACAATGTATCATACATATGTTGTAGCTCACTTAGCCGTGGATAATACACATCTGTGTACTTACGAAACGCATACTAACACTAGTTGATGTTTTATATCAATATCACAATAAACAACTATTCAATGAATATAAAAGTATACATATATACATTTACCCCACCCATACAGTTTACAGTCGTTTGAGCTCACATATGTCTTCATGTCCACGTTAGATCGGCATGCTAATAATATACATGATTTATAATAATGAATTATATGTGTGTTTATACGTTATCCGTATAAGCTACCATACACAAGTATTCACGATGGACGATTGAATGAAGACGACAACAACAACAACAACATCAACAAGTATCTACCCCGGTTTCTGTCAGGCGGCGTATTTATTACAGAGAAATAAGACATCATGGTGAGAATTGTTATTATTAATCACATTGTTCTGCTCAGGTTGCGCTTTTCTTTGTACATATATCAAAATAGCAACATTGCAGACGATATATTTCTGTCTCATGTGTTTCCGTGGTTATTAATAAAAACTCTTAGAAAATACATTATTTTCATTTAAAATGTGCCTAAGCTGAAACAAAGGTTTCAGAACTGGAGAAATATACTCATCCCCTCAAGGAGAAGCATCCAGCTGTATATACTATCTACAACGGCCAAGTGGCGCCCGATACAGTGAATGTTCAGGATGCACTGGCTATCGGAAGTGAGCAGAGTGAACAGTTCTCGGCTTCGCAAAGCAGTGACTTCCACACAACCATAAAGAGAAAGGTCAAAACCATGGAGGCGCTCAAGAAGGCAGTCACCGTCAAGGGAAAGGCCATATAGGACGTTGATACACTGTTCAGTCGGCTGTTGGTTGTGGGAGAGCAGCGCAGCATGGAGTTAGCAGATGTTTTACAGTTCGAGCTGAGTCCAGTCCCTCCCGCCCTGATCGATGAGTACGGCTGCCTTAGGAAGGGTGTCAATGCCGTGCTCCTCAAGGGTATGAGGGTTACTGTCACAAATCCACCTGATCCAGACGTGATACTAGTTGACGCCGGACAATTGCTGTACCACGTCGTCTGGCCAGTCGCCGGCACCGCAGGAGATTTGGCTGCCAGCATCGGAGCTCCAATGGCCCACTACCCTCCTGACTGTACGACCAAGAAGCTCCTAGCGCAAAGGACCATGAGCAGACAAGAAGAGGAAGAGATAAGGAAGTCCGGCTGACCCCGAACACCCCTCTCCCATGTCGAGAATGTATTCTTCATAATGCCACGAACAAGGGTCTGTTGAACAATATATTATGTGGCTATACGTTTCCACAAAACATCCAGCTTGTCAACAAGTTAGAATGTGACGTCACTCATGCGGAGGCGGACATTACCCTTTGCAGCTACACACTGACAGCGGCGGCAGATGGCTCCCAGACCATCCGCATCCTCGGTGGCGACACTAACGTGTTTGTTCTCCTAGTGTACTGGATATCGAGGAAGCCATTGTTTCCAGGGTTCAACTTGAAAAGTGGAATGGTGATGTCCTGGACGTCAACAAAACTGTCAACAAAACTGTTGAGCGGTTGGGCCCCAGAAAATGCAGCCAGCTTCTCGGTTATTTCATGCCAATAGATATGTCTAGTCACTGAACACAGCTATGAGTGGCACTATGGCATCCATATGCCAGTTCTTGCTATACCGTTTGTTATTTGATTCCAATATATATGTCTAGTCACTGAACAGAGATATGAGTGTCACTATGCCATCCATAGGCCAGTTCTTGCTATACCGTTCGTTATTTCATGCAAATATATATGAATGCCACTATGTCATCCATATATCAGTTCTTGCTTTATTGTTCGTTAATACATGCACAGTTCAATATCTAGTCACTGAACAGAGCAGAGCTATGAGTATCACTATGTCATTTCATTGTTTTGCTTCAAACATGAGTAACCTATTTGTGTCATGCTGTATATGTATCGCACCAGTAGGCCTGTCATTTAGACCACATTTCAATGTTAGGCAAGCCTGTAAATGTAAAGTTTATCTTTATTTATACGTATCTGTGTTATGGGCAGGAAGCCTAAAGACATTAAACTTTGTAATATTATATATTGTGTTTCATATTGTGGTTCCGTCTTCCATTCTTGGGAATACTGACAATAGTTTTTACCTCCGACCTCTGATTTTACATTGATACTGTCCCTATATCGGAAAGTTAACACTAACAATTGACTCCCACCCTCTACAACCCCTAAAAGGAGGTATTACACGACTGGATAGGCCATCAAGATCAAAAGTTGGAAATTTGTCAAAATCCAAGATGGCGGCGGCGGCCATCTTGAATTCTGAGAATTGCTCAACATTACACAAGTAGCAACCAAGCTGAATTTTCTCCCCATAACCATATAGAACACATTTCCATGAACAAAGTTTACAGTAATTACCATTGCAGGGTATCGTATAGTTCATATGGCAACTTGACTATATGGCTTTGTAAGGCAAATGCGTTAAACAAATAGTATCAAGCCTGCCAGCGTGGGGATTAGCTTCGTAATAACGATGCCCTTATTACATACTATTAAAGTTGTGTATATGAGAACAACTCTGGTATTGCATGTACCCCCCTTATATCGCATGCCCATATGTGTCAGCAATATTTATTTCGAGAAAACGAAATATGTTCCGTAAATCGCATCGAAAATTGACAAGAAACAAGAAAATGTGGCCTATCGGCACACGAATACCCCCGGTGGCAGATTGGAGAAACTATGTCAAAGTTAATTAACCAAATGGGATAGTATTCATAAGCACAGTTGTGAAGGTCAAATGATGAAGGTCATATTAAGGCAACATGACTGTGTGACATTTGTGTACAGGTACGATGTATTGCAACATTAAAGTAGTCCTTGAACGGATATAGATGAGAAACTCCCGCAAATGTGTGAAAATGTTCACAGTTGTCAATGCCAAAAGGTCATGGTCATATTAAGAGCAGCATGCATGTGTGGCATTTGTCCACAAGTATGATGTAATGCAATATTAAAGTAATCCATCAAGGGATATGGCTAGATGTTATGACAAAATTGAGAAACTGCGGGAAACTTCTTAATGTTTAAACACATTCATAGTTGTGAAGGTCAAAATGTCAAGGTCATATCAAGGACAGCATGGATGGGTGGCATTTGTCCACAAGTATGCAGTGTTGATATATTTAAGTAATCCTTCGAGAACTTTTGACGTTTTTATGACAGAATTGAAAAACTCCGGTGAACTTCTTAATGTGGGAGAAAGTTCAAAGCTGTGAAGGTCAAATGGTCAAGGTCATATTAAGGGCAGCATGATTGTGTGACATTTGTCCACAGGTATACTGTGTTGAAATACTTAAGTAATCCTTCAAGGGATATAGAAGTTATGACATAATTGAGAAACTCTTACGAACTTCTTAATGTGCCGGACGCACAGACAGACAGACGGACGGACTCACGGACTCATGGACACACAGTCCAAACACTATATGCCTCCGACTCTACCGAGACCGGTGGCATAACTAGAATTCCGCAGGTGCTCTGAATATTTCGTAAATTTCGATACGATTTACGGAAAATATAACTGATTTTCGAAATCAATATCGGCAAAAAAAGTGGCCGTGCTAGCCAGAGCCAACCTCAGATACGACACGTAGTTTCCTGGAAGAGCTTTTATGCAAGATAACAATCTACCTGTGTTTATTTCACCCTATTTTACTATGAATATCAATCATATTATCTGTGTATAGCCATTGTGTTATAAGCGGCAGATATAAATAAATACCGTAGACCAGTTTACACGTTCCGGAAGTAGAGGGGATTGACACAAGGACAACATTTAATTATTTAGGTATATTTTGGATACACTTTCGAACACCCAGCGGACGGTATGTACATATATGTGTGTGTGCGTGTGTGTGTGTGTGTGTGAGAGAGAGACATATTATAGAGTGTGCACGGTTCTATGATAAACAGGAAGTTATATTTACAAGAACAACTGTATTCACACAAATGTAGACTACATCATTTACATATGTATACATGTACGTACAATAAACTACTGTAGTAATACAGTGCATAACATTCTCATTTCTAGGTCAGCCTTCTGCTTTATTTATGATTATTTCATAAATACAAAGAAATGCCTGACTTACTGATCATATCTGCAATTTGTGGCTGACTATGTACGCAGATTATTCTACTTTCGTTTTAGGCATACTGTATATAGAGTTTCGTTTCATTTTCACTTGCATATTTATCTGGTCGTGTGTTTGTATTTGCTACCGATGTGTCGAATGTACGGAGCTCCGCAGGGGACGTATAATTCTTTTTTATTAATTCGTTCCCACGAAATAACAATTCGTTCCCTCAATTTAACAATTCGTTCCCACGAATTAACAATACGTTCCCACGAATTAACAATACCTTCCCTCCAATTAACAATTCGTTCCCGCACGAATTAACAATTCGTTTCCTCGAATTAGCAATTCGTTCCCATGAATTGGTTTGGCGCCCAGATGCGCGCGCACAAAGGGAACAAATTGTTAAATGGAGGGAACAAATTGTTATTTCGTGGGAACGAATTATAAAAAAAAATCCATATCCCTGCAGTGCGGGGCTCCGTACGAATGAGAGCTGTGTACTCAGAACTATAATCTGTTTCGCGAAAGCTGCCCAAATTTTGCGGCCATATAAACAATTCAAAAACAATATTTTTTTCGATGATATTAAATTAAAGGAAAATTTAAGAATGAGCCTTTTTATGTCATGAAATTTGGTCAAATATTGATTTTATTGCGAAAAAACAATTTAAGTTTTGTTTTCTTAGATCATTTCCAAGCTATCTAGCCAGGTTTCGGAGTCAATTTCCCAAATTTTTCGTTTTTTGACTCCTCCCACAACTTTTTCCCCCATGTTAAATCCCATAGAGAAATAAATTTTTCGTAATAAAATCAATATTTGACCAAATTTCAATAAAAAGAAGGCTCATTCTTAAATTTTCCTTTAATTTAATATTATCGAAAAAAAATATTGTTTTTGCATTGTTTATATGGCCGTACAAAATTTGGGCAGCTTTCGTGAAACAGACAGTTATCTATTTCCAGATCCGTGTACCCAGTGATATAGCTTCATGAAACCGATTTGAGCTACAGCGGCTGCCACATATTCCGATTGTCCTCTAATGGCGAACCAGGGCGGCGACGGGTAAGACACCGAGAAAATCAGACCCGTGACGGTTGTAATCCTTAGTATTTCTTAGAATTCTACATGTAGAAGCGAAACTGGTCGTCTGCTGTTATTGTATATGTTGTATTTTTTCTCATGAAAAACATGGTTCGACATCACTATAGAATCATTTCCATTGGAAATGATTCTAAAGTGATGCCAAACCTTGTTTTAAAGGTAAATGCCCACTTATGATAAGTGTATAATTGTGTCACTATTCCACCAGTTATATAAACATACAAGTGCCTGCTATACAGATATAATCATTTAGTAATATTTATTTTACTGATAGTGACTCGCAGTTGTAACAGGCTATTTTCATATGCAAATGAGACATAATGTTTTTTCATTATTTATACTAATTAAATACGTCACCTGAAAAGTACTATTTTCGACAGAGTATAATGTATGATCATTGCACATCAACAAATAAATAGTGAGAGTAAATAGTAATTTCCGTTAACATATTAAGGAAACACGGTTATCGCCCCTGATATCAGTGAAAATTTTCATCTCATATAAACTATATAATAATGCCAATCAATACCTGGGGTAATGGTGAATGAATGTTTAATTTGCCAGAATATGTCATATCTACAGAATATACAAAACTATCCGTCTGCCAATATTATAACCTGGCAGTTGTGCCTACTGAGTGGGCGTGTACCTTTAATGAGAAGGAATAGGAAATACATAATAAGCAGCAGACGACACAATTTAAAAGTATTCGGCATGTCAAACGATGGCTAGACTGATCGGACTATTATAGTTACATATGTATAAGTCATTGCTCACATATTAAGGAATTACATGCGAGGGAGCGCTAGCGACCGCAGCATTTAGTTCCTGACAATTCCAATATGTGAACAATAACTGACTTATAGTTCAGCCAAGTGTACAACGCAATGTCCCATCCGAGTATTGATTTTCATTTCCTGTCGAACACAATACACACCTTGTTGGGATTAAACGTTGCAATATGTGAAATAAGTGGAGCATAATAATGTCCAGCGATTGGCTTATACAGTAGGGTGAACTATGAATCCACTTATAATCCATATTCTTTTGGCAAAAACATATTACATTTGAACACTGTGCAAGTGCAAAATGATAAAGAATAACACGGCGCAACATTTTGTTCTCCAAGTCGAAGTAAACATGAATTCCGCAATCAGCCAGCCAGCCCAGCCAGCCAGCCCAGCCCAGCAGCCCAGCTCAGCTCAGCCCAGCCCAGCCCAGCCCAGCCCAGTGGCAGCCCACCCATCCCAGCCCAGCCCACCCAAGCAACCAATCAAACCAACCAACCAAACAATCATATAATTACGTTGTAGGTCTGGTCATGAAGCAATGGACACAGATGATCATGGAAAAGACACTCCCTCTGGGTACGTCAGCTTTCGGGACACGTGAATCCATTCAGCCAATCGAGCACGACATCACTGCATGTGTGCCGTATGTTAGTTCTGGAGATTCGCAGAGTATGCGTATCTGAACGATAATATATCTCAGGGAGTCACGTCTTAAAGGTACTTGCCCACTCAGTAGACACGCAATGTTCTTTATATCGTAGACATCATCTGCTACATTTTCTGGCAAAATAAACATTCCTTTACCATTACCCCACGTATTGATTGGCATTATTATACATTTTATATCACACTGATATCAGGGACGATAGCCGTGTTTCCATAAAATGTTAACGGACATTGCTATTTATTATCTGTAATTATACACCCACAAACAAAGTTTGTAGGTATATAGGAGTCAGCTTGTCGGTCGGTCTGTCGGTCGGTCGGTCTGTTGGAAATTGCCTTCCGCTCTATATCTTCTACACCGATGCATGGATTATCAAATTTTTCTCATGAATACATGTTTCTCTGATGAAAGGTGTGTCGCGATCAATAACCACGCGCCTACATCCAAGGTCAAGGTCACAGTTGAAGGTCAAAGACTCAAAGGTCAAAAATATTGAAATTCCCAAATGGCTTGGCACAAATGTTTGTCATGATGAGAAGGTGTGTCGCGATCAATAACCACGCACCTACGTCCAAGGTCAAGGTCACAGTTGTAGGTCAAAGGTCAAACCTATTGAAATTCCCTTCCGCTCTATATCTTCTACACCTATGCATGGATTATCAAATTGCTAACCACGCACCTACGTCCAAGGTCACATTTGTTTAAGGTCAAAGGTCAAACCTATTGAAATACTTCCGCTCTATATCTTCTACACCGATGCATGGATTATCAAATGGCTTGGCACAAATGTTTCTCATGATGAGGTGTGTGTCAATCAATAACCACGCACCTACGTCCAAGGTCAAGGTCACAGTTGAAGGTCAAAGGTCAAACCTATTGAAATTCCCTTCTGCTCTATATCTTCTACACCGATGCATGGATTATCAAATGCCTTGGCACAAATGTTTCTCAGGATGAGAAGGTGTGTCGCGATCAATAACCACGCACCTACGTCCAAGGTCACAGTTGAAGGTCAAAGGTCAAACCTTTTGAAATTCCCTTCCGCTCTATATCTTCTACACCGTTGCATGGATTATCACACTATGCCCAAGGTCAAGGTTACAGACTTGATGCGTTTGAAACCTTAACGCTCGGCTAAATGGCTTATAATCAAAAATGCCTCGTTTTCTTTGGCTGCCAGTGGGGGTATTCGTGTGCCGACAGGCCACATTTCTAGTTATTTTTTGATGTACAATGATCATACATTTTTTCAGTTGAACCATTTAATTAGTATAAAGAATTAAAAAATAGCATGCCTCATTTGCATATGGAAACAGCCTGATACCACCGCGAGTCACTATCAGTAAAATAAATATTACTGAATGCTTATATCTGTATAGCACTGGTAATGTTTAGAACTGGTGGAATAGTGCCACAATTATACACTTATTTAATTCCTATAAAGAACATGTTGTGTCTACTGAGTGGGCATGTACCTTTAACTGTCAGTCTTACTGGGATTCAGACCTGAGGCTCAGTGATCCGGTGTAGTAAGGGTGCTTGGCACCACTGTGTTTAACTGCTCCCGTCCGTCCGTTAGTCTGTCAGTCCGTCCGAAATATGCTTTGAAGTTTTTAAATACCTTACATCTCTGCAGTCCTAAGTTACATTGACTTGAAACTTCATATGCTTATTAGTCATCATCCATATATTCATGTTGTATCTACTCATGTAGCCCCTGTGCCCCATGGTCACGGTCAAATGACTTAGAAGTTTGTGTTAAATTTGCCTACCTACTATCTCTGTAACCGTATGTCAGATTTGCTTTAAACTTCATATGCTTATTGGCCATGATCCATATATTCATTCTGTGTTCCACTCATGTGGCCCCTGTGCCCCAAGGTCAAGGTCAAATGACATAGAATTGTGCATGTTATAAAATCTGCCTTAAAGTTTTTTACATGCCTTATATCTCCACAATTGTTACTCCAATTTACTTCAAACTATCAATACTTCCTTTTCATCATCCATACTTTCATTCTATAGCCTGTCCATGTGGTCCACATGCCCAAGGTCAAGGTCAAATGACTTTGAAATTTGTGTTAACGTTTTTACATACCTTATATCTCTACAACACTTATTCAGATTGACTTCAAATAATTCTTTATTATCATCCATATTTTCATTCTAAGCTTTTACATACCTTATATCTCCAGAGCCCTTAATTCAAGCTTCAAATACATACACTCTGAGACCATCAAATGCCTCGGCTGGCTCGATATGGGGGCCGCGGCCATCTGGTTTTATTGTATTTTCAATGTTGAATACAGTAGCACCCCAATAAACCGAACACACATGCATTCTCTGTATCCTTAATTTCATGGGTTTCATTGTCATCTATCTCTGATGATAATGCATGTTCATGTTCGCAAAGCAAACCCACGCATGCATTAACGTATTCATATGTCTAATTTACAGTGGAACCTCTCTAAACCGGACACCCTGAACTCCCAGGGTGTCCGGTTTAGAGAGGTTTCACTGTATATGCAAATGGTACTCAACAAATACAGGTGCATTCTCGTGTATTTTTGTCTCCCACATATATGGGGAGACATATTGTTTTTGGCATGGTTGTCCGTGTGTCCGTCCGTCCGTTTGTCCTGTACCAACATACAGGGTATATGTGGCTAGCCCCACAGCCACAGGGGATGGACTTGTTAAAGGATAGGGTTAGTTATCTAGTAGACGCATAAACCCAATTTTCAAGACGTTTTTTGGTTTATGTGGAGTTTTTTCGCTTTATGTGGCTTATTTCATGTGTACAGAGGAGTCTTATGTGGCTCTGCTCATCCGTCCGTCTGTCCGTCCGTCCGTCACAACATTTGTGTCGCGCGTTTCTCCAAAAGTATTTGAGTTAGATTCGCGAAATTTTACAGGATTATTTGTCGATCTTGTTTTGGAAGTTGCGCACCAGGTGTTTTTAGATGCAGTTTCATCCAGTGATTCGCAGAGTTATTTTGGTCCTTGGACTTAGTTGAAAACATGTCGATTTGACAACTTGTGTACCCGCACATAACTGAAAGACTATTTGACCTGCAGGACTATTTTTGAGCTTATTCCTTAACAGGAATGAAGTTTGTTATCATGTGAAGTTGCGCACCTGGGGTTTTGAGATGCTGGATTCATCCAGTATTCGCCATAGTTATTTGGCCCTTGACGTTAGTGAAAGAGTGGGCGATTATTTTCCAACTTGTGAGGCACATAACTGAAAACCGTACAGGAATGGTTTGTCACCGATGTTGTGAAGATGTTGCACCTGGGTTTTAGATGCGGATTAATCCCAGTAATTCGCAGAGTTATGGTCCTTGACATTAGTGGAAAAGTGGCGATTTTCAAACCTTGTAATCGCACATAAAACTGAAAATCTATTTGGAGTCTGCGAGTAATGAAACCCGTATAGGAAAACCTGTTTGTCCATCATGGTGAAGTTGCGGCACCTTGTGGGTCATAGATGCGCAAATTACATCCAGTATTCACAAAAAGTTATGGCCATTAGGAACTTGGTGATAATTGGCGGGAATTTTTCAACTTAGTGTCCACACTCCCAATGAACTATTTGTTTGAGCTACATTCATGAAATATAGGAAATGTTTATCAACATGTTAGAGTTTGGCATCTGATGTTTTTTGATGTTGGATTACAGTAGAGTCATTGGTCGGTGTTATGGGCCCTTATTGACTTAGTGAAAATTTAGCTGATATTTTAAAAGGTAGTACAAATGCCCACATCAGATAAGGCTCAACATGTTCTTTATATCAGAGACATCATCTGAGGACAATTTTCTGGAAAAATAAACAAAATTAATTTCCCCAATTAACCCCCAACGTATTTGATTGATAATATTGTAACATGTTTTATAATCAGACGTAACTTTTCCACACTGATTATCCAGGATAACGATAACCGCGTTTCCATCTTAAAAGTATTAACGGACAATTACTACTTTTTTCTCTGTATTTATTTTTTTTAATGTTGCAATGAACATACAATGTAAAAATATCATGCCTCATTTGCATATGGAAAATAGCCATCGATACCAACATGCTCGATATCAGTTTACTAAGTACATATTACCTAAATGATTATTTAATCTGAATAGCGGCCGGCCACTCGTTTAAATCTTTAGAACTGGTGGAATAGTGACAACCAATTATACACTTATTTAATTAATTCCAATAAATGAACCAATTTTGGAGCCTTAAATGAGTTGGGCAGTGTTACCTTTAACTTGTGTTCGCCAGTAACTACAGGCAAGGCCGCTATTATAGGGAATGTTAATTTCCAACATGTGTAGTTGTTTGCACCTGGCGTTCTGTTTTTTGGAATTCAGTCCAGTAAGGATGGAGTTAAGACCCTTGACCCTTATTGACTTAGAAGCAAATTGGGCAAATTTTGGCCGGCATTCACAAAATTTCATCACAATTGATGTGGATTCATGTAGTATTTTTGCAAGAGTTATTGGCCTCCCTTGACAAGTGAAAATTGCATATTTTGGCGTCTTCTTTTTAATTAATATTTTATCCCACCAATAACAGCTAAACAAATTGCACAAGAAAAACAAGGTAGTCTTAACATATATGGTTGTTCATGCCTTAGATTCTAATTTTCCCAAGTCCCTGGACAACAATGCAGTGTTAAAACTTCCACACATGATAGAAGAAACGACCCAAAGGTGTGTTCGCGTGCAAGAATGACAAAACTCTTGCATAGTTAATTTCTTAGTTATCTCCCGTTTGTTGTTTCCGTGCACTGATTTCGTTTTGTCCCGAGCATAACTAGAAACACTCCTTTGTAATATTTTTACATGAAACTTCACACATTGCATAGACCAAACTGACCCTAAAAGGTGTGTCACGCAAGAATTGAATAAAATTCTTGCATCGCTAATTTTTAAAAATGTTATCTCCCTTTGAATTTTTCCGCGCACCTGATTTTTTGACTTCCGGAGGGCAATAACTCGAACAACACCCTTTTTTACAAACTACTTGTGTATCTGGGGAGGGGGATAACACAATGCGACTTAGTCGACAGAAGCGTCCATTTCTAAGTTTTCATAAACAATGCATTTCCTCAGATGACCCGCTATCATGCTGTAGACAAGTCCATGACCCACCACCTAACCAGACCTTTACCCAAGGTCAAGGTCAGAAAACTTAGAGCAACATTTCATAAACTAACATTAGGGGTTAAATGGTCTTGTAACATCTGTTTCCTTTCATGGATAACGCCTTGAATATTTCATACATGCATTCATTCTGATTGATATATATTCGTGCTATAGCAAATCCATGACACACCCCGGCCATCCAACCTTTACCCCAAGCTAAAGGTTCACAAACATTAGCACATTCATAAAGCTTAAGGTTGGGCTAAATGTTCTTGATAACTTTTGATTTCCTTTCATGGAACGTCTTGATATTTCAGAACCATGCATTCCTCAGAGATGACCCTATATCATGCTGTAGCAAATCCCAACGGATTCCCACCAACCCAATCCTTTAACCCCCAATGGTCAAGGGTCACAAACTTAGCAATGTTCATTAAACTTGACGTTTGGGGGGTAAAACTGTTGTGTAACGTTCTGTTTTCTTTTACAGGGAACGCCTTCAATATTTTCATACATTGCATTCATCTGATGATACTCTATAGGTGCTATATAAACAAAATCCATGACCCCACCGCCCATCCCATACCCCTACCATACCCCAAAGGTCCAAGGTTTCACAAACTTAGGACATTCATAAACTTAACGTTGGGGATAATGTCTTATAACATCTGTTTCCTTTCATGGAACTCCTTGCTATTTCATACATGCATTCATCTGACGATACCCTATCTGTGCTATACAAACAAATCCATGACACACCGCCCACCCCTTACCCGAAGGTCAAGGTCACAATCTTAGCACATTCATAAGCTTAACGTTGGGGTAAGTGTATTATAACATTTGTTTCCTTTCATGGAACGCCTTGCTATTTCATACATGCATTCATCTGATGATACCCTATCGTGCTATAGCAAATCCATGAACCACCGCCCACCCCTTACCCCAAGGTCAAGGTCACACACTTAGCACATTCATAAACTTAACGTTGGGGTTAATGTCTTATAACATCTGTTTCCTTTCATGGAACGCCTTGATATTTCATACATGCATTCCTCAGATGACCCTCTATCATGATGTAGCAAATCCACAACCCACCACCCAACCCTTACCCCAAGTTCAAGGTCACATGTTCATAAACTTTACGTTGGGGTAAATGTTGTGTAACTTCTGTTTCTTTACACTTTGAACGCTTTGATATTTCATACATGCATTCATCTGATGATCCTCTATTGTGCTACAGCAAATCCATGACCCCCCCCCCCCCCACCCCCTTTCCCCAAGATCAACATCATAAACTTAACGTTGGAGTAAATGTCTTTTTATAACTTCTGTTTCTTTACAGGCAACGCCTTGATATTTGGTACATGCATTCATCTGATGATCCTCTATCATGTTACAGCAAATCCATGACCCACCCCACCCCTTTCCCCAAGGCCAAGGTCTCAAACTTAGCACATTTATACATGCATTCCTCATGTGAATAGCTATCATGCTGTAGAAAATCATTAACTTAGTGCGTTCATAAACTTAACGCTGGGTTAAATTTTGTTTTACTTCTGTTTTCAGGGAGCGCATTGATATTTCATACACGCATTCATCTTAATATGCTATATCATGCTATAGCAAATCCACGACCCACCTTCTACCACTGACCTCAATGTCAAGGTCCACCGCACACCCCTTATCCCAAGGTCAAGTTATATAATATTCATGTTTGTTATACAACTGTGACAAGTTTGAATGAAGGCTGCCAACAGGCGAGCTTCGTTGTCTTCTGACAATTCTTGTTAAATCTAAGATGGCCGCAATAGGGTTGTTAAAAAAAAATAACACTGGTTTTGTTGTGTGTGGTCAAAAGATGATTATCACCAAAAAAAGAATTGATATTATATCTGTATTAGAAGTGTATATACATAATGAATATAGCTTTTCAGGGCGGCCATATTGAAATCCAAGATGGCGGCCAAAGGAATTGTCTAAAAAATGGAACCAACACCAGTTTTGTTCGTCGTACTTTAAGGATGACAAAAAACATTGGTTACAAGAATGTAGCAAAAAAAAAGCAAAACTACATAACAATATACACCAAGACATTTTGGGTTAATGGTACATGCCCACTCAGTCGACACAAAATGTCCTTTATATCCTACATTAAAAAGTTTGCCGGAGTTTCGAAATTCTGTTATAAATTATATATCCCTTGAAGAATTACTTAACTATTTCAACACAGTATACCTGTGGAAAAATGCCACACATTCATGCTGCCCTTCATATGAGCAAGACCTTTTGACTTTGACAACTTTGAACTTTTTCCCACATTAAGACGTGCCGAAGTTTCTCAATTCTGTCATAACTTCTATATTCCTTGAAGGGTTACTTAAATACTTCAACACAGCATACTTGTGGACAAATGTCACACATCCATGCTGCCCTTAATAAGACCTTGACATCTTGACCTTAACAACTTTGAACTTTTTAACACATTATTAATTTCGCCTGAGTTTCTCTTTCTATCATAAATCTCTTGATGGATTACTTTAATATACAAATACCGCACATCAGCACTGCCCTTACTATGACCTTGACCTTTTGACCTTAATAAATATGCTTGTGAATACTTATCACTTTGGTTAATTAACTTTGCCACAGTTTCTCCAATCTGTCACCGGCGGCATTCATGTGCTGACAAGCCACATTTCTTGTTTGATGTGTATAATGATCATACTTTATAATCTATCGAAAAAGATTTTTTTTCATATGACGCATTTAATTAGTATAAATAATTAAAAAATGGCATGCCTCATTTGCATATGAACATAGCATGATACCACCGCACGTCACTGTCAGTAAAATAAATATTACTAAATGATTATATCTGTATAGCGGGCACTCGTAATTTTTAGAACTGGGGAATAGTGACACAATTATACACTTAATATACAATTCATGTAAAGGACATGTTGTGGCTACTGAGTGGGTATGTACCTTTATTTATCCCGTCAACTATGTCGCTAGTAGACGTGAAAAGCAGGTACGTGTATTTTTTCTCGTTCACGTCTAGTAGATACGTCATTATGTATGACGTTACGTCATTATGTGAATGACGTAACACGATAATCTTGTCGCTTCAGAAGACAAACTTATGAGGCCACAAATGCATTTTTAGAGACATTTGAACAACTTTGATGTGGTTAACGGCATAAATAGAATATTATTATAGTGTCATGAACGTGAATAAATATCTGACTCGGCTCGAAATCAGGATGTGCTCGGCAAGCCTCGCCCATCCTGATTTCTCAGCCTCGACAGATATTTATTCACGTTCATGACACTATACTAATATTCTCTATATATATCTATGCTGTTTGAGGAGTACATTCATCAGTGTTTATTCACGTTCATGACACTATACTAATATTCTCTATATATATCTATGCTGTTTGAGGAGTACATTCATCAGTGTTTATTCACGTTCATGACACTATACTAATATTCTCTATATATATCTATGCTGTTTGAGGAGTACATTCATCAGTGTTTATTCACGTTCATGACACTATACTAATATTCTCTATATATATCTACGCTGTTTGAGGAGTACATTCATCAGTGTTTATTCACGTTCATGACACTATACTAATATTCTCTATATATATCTACGCTGTTTGAGGAGTACATTCATCAGTGTTTATTCACGTTCATGACACTATACTAATATTCTCTATATATATCTACGCTGTTTGAGGAGTACATTCATCAGTGTTACTGAAGTCTTGTTCCATGTCCTCCCTTATTTATATCACTGGCTATGGCTCGACGGGTTGCTATTGTCTTGCTTTGTTTCTAAAACTCTACATATACTATTCTCTATAGTTTTCACAGTTTTTTGCTCAGCTTATCAATTAAATTCTGGAAGATATGAATCAAGACATTTTGTGCGTATGGATACAGCAGCCATTATCCTTAGGTCTCACGGGACAGTACGAAGCTAGCAGTAAAAGGGGCTAGACGATTTTCTATATACATTTTACTTTAGTACTGACTCTGCAAGTTACACCAGTGTGTTTTACATGGAGATAACATGGATCAGTACTTTCAGTACTTTGATTTGTATCCCTTGACAAATATGTTCCAAGTAGTAATGCTATGCTGCCTTGCGGATGTACCCGACGTCCGAACACCCATCGTCAATGTCACTTGTGTTGACATTGTGCGTTGAACACGTGCGGTAATTGTTTTTTTGTCAACAACTACTTACCCTTTCACATACTTTGATTATGTGTGTATTAGATGATTCGTTCTTGTTCATGTTCACAGCCTCTCATTCTCATGACACCGAATGTCAATGTCACGTATTGTTACATTCATTTTGTGACCAACAATAGCGATGCTCAGCTTCTGCAAAATGCGAGAGGGTAAATTATTTAGCTGTCACCCGGTCTTAAGTGATAACCGTTTCCTTTCTGTCTGTCAATGCATACACTGTTGGATGAATCAGGGGGACGTTTCACTAAACTTCGTATGACTAAACGTTTCGTAAGTGCAACATTGTGATAGTCTGTAAATTTTACATTATTAATGTTTCCTTGTATTCAATTATTGTATTTACATATATTGAGCATAGGCTGCATATGCAGCCTATGCTCAATATATGTAAATCCATCAATTGAAATTTCAAGACAATCCTAAATTTTCGCGTATGAACATATTAGTTAGTCGTACAAAGTTAAGTGAAATTGCCACCAGAGGAAGAAGTCTAATTGCAGCAAGTAGTTTGCTCCCGTATTTCACTATCCTAGTCAACTAGTATATTACATGTAGGAGACGTGTGCGAATGCGCAGACATATATTATGTCAGACATGTGTATCTATGTGACTAGACATGCGATCTAGACACTGCATAACCTGGTTTCTTGTGAAATCAGTAAACTCATTTAATAAATATATATTTAACCATCGCTAACTTCAGATCCTCTGTCTATTTTGCATATTAATATGTAACTTATATGAACTGAACGTATCCCTCAAATATCCCCGGCCATGATCTTACAATGCTAAATTAAATATTTCTTTCAGAAATGTACCTATCACATATGTGTACAGTGACAGCGGACAGTCAGCACCTGACAGAGAGGGTATACCCACACCATCGTCGTCAGCCGGGGCGGGTATATATGCTGGTTCAAGCGACACTTCCCTTCAAAGTCAATCGCCGGACCTCAAACATATTGTATCGGACATTCACGAATCTATGTCTACGATAAAAGAGAAATATATTGCTGGGCAGGCAAAGACAGGGAATGACAATGTTTTGTCAGATGAAAGCGGACAACAGGAACCAATAATGGAAGACCAACCGAAACAGGAAAACATTCAAGAGCAATATGAAGCCCCAGCTACCGATAACGTAGACAAAGTAGACAAAGTACATTCAGAAGCACTGGCAAACTCACAGACCGTTGACAAAGGTGATGGCGGTGTAATGACCGAGACAGAAAGCTCGAGTGAGTTTCCCGCGGAAACTGATGATAATAATGTACACAACGAGCCACCCCACGATGATACATACGTGTTCGTTGGCCCCGGTAGCGATATGTCTATCTCTGGCATGTCGCACATCGTGTCTGGGCAACAGGGCGTGGTCGCCTCGGGGCAGCCCCCGTCCGACACGGAGGAACCCCTACAGCTACAATTGAAGGTGGCACACGAGGAAATTGCAAGGTAATTATATCGCAATATTATCGGAATAAGCAATATTTTTGATTTTTTTTATAACTTTTTAAAGTCATACTATACAGTAATTTTTTTTTATCACCGATAAATTATGAAATGCGCCATAATTATATTCTTTATAATTTTAACCCAATTCTATTTGAATCTGAAAAAACTATTTAAATCAATGTGTTCATAGTATTTATATACGGATTCCAAGAAACGTGTAGTAGTTATTATAGACCTGTATAGTGGTATTGGAAAATCGTATATATCCAGATGAGCCAGCGCGTGACAGCTGTCTCATGAGAATCTGCACTTTTTGCAAGTAATGTTCATATTTTTGAGAACAAAAACACGCCCTTTTCATAAATGGACTAGTCTGAAAATCATGTTGTGACGATTGGACATCACAGTCTATTCCAGTTACATATAGGTGAAATGGTTAAAACTGCCAATGGTGTACAATGTACACGATTCTGAGCAATATAATAAGGGAAACTGCTCGGAATAGTGTATTACATCATTTGGAGTTTGAATGATGCACTGGAGTACTGGCGTACTACAGATGTACATGTTTGTTGGAATGTGGCTGTGACTGGAGAAATGGGGTTTATGGGATTTGTGACCAGTGTAGCTCCTGATCAAATAGCACACTGCTGTAGCCTGCCTGATAGTGATGATATTGCTTGGTAGAAGATTGACGGGTGTTTCATTGATGGAATGACGAACAATGCATATCATGATCAGACTGCGAATGCACACGCTGATCTGGATCTACACTGGTCGTAGAACCCATAAACCCCATTTCTCCAGATGCAGACATAAATTAAAGTAAAGTACTGGCAGAATTGATGATTTTACTTTCAATTGCATCAAAGTCAACTTAAGTTTTCACTTATAACGTGAACGCTCGATCAGCTTTACTTGCATCAACTCTACGTATTACAGCTTATACTCTACTGACTTACTGATCACGTGATTTTTATTAGCTGTTCTTCACTAGATATGTCAATAGGACTCACAACTGTAATATTTGGACAAGACATTCGATTTTGTGCGTTTTTGCACGAAATATATTTACAGAAACAGTGATAATTTCTTTAAATGACGTCGAAAGTTGACGATATTGTCGTAGCTTATGAGGAATTATATTTCACATTTGTTCTGTAGCCTATTTCACCAACATTGCAAAGTATACTTATCTAGCAAAGTATACTTTGAGGGAGAAATTTTCAATTTAAGGATAAATTTATGAATTTCTAGCCGGGATTTTTAAAAAGAAATCCCGGCTATTGGATTGGCGAAAGCCGGGCGGCGGCGGGTGGCGTCCACAATCAATGTTAAGTTTTCTGTTAAATGTCCATTTCTCTGTTACTGTACAACCTAGGACCACCAAACTGTGACAGCTTCATAAGCAAGGGGTGCCCACCACATTCCACTATCCAACATTTGACCTTTTTTTTACCTTCACCTATTTTTTCCGCGTGAACGACTTGGCCACTTTCAACGTTAAGTTTTCTGTTAAATGTCAATTTATCTGTTACTGTACAACATAGGACAACCAAACTTTGACAACTTCATAAGCAAGGGGTGCCCACCACATACCACTATCCAACATGTGACCTCTTTTTGACCTTGACCTATTTTTTCCGCGTGAACGACTTTTCAACGTTAAGTTCTCTGTTAAATGTCCATTTCTCTGCTTTCCTTCTGCAATCATGCCCAAATCAACATCTCAAATGCATTGACTGATAGTGAATTTATATTATGTATCATACAATCATAAACATTGTGCCATTGTATTATGTGTTACCCAAGTATCCATGCTTTGAAAAAACCGGCCTTCGTGGCTTTGCCTCGTTTCTTGTTATTATACTGAATTTATTACATTATCACAGCCAGTTTGGCTGTGATAATGTAATAAAGTCAGTATAATAATTCTGCATACTTTTTATCATCAAACATATGCAGTGGTTTGTTCTATATGAAATAATGCATTTCTGGAAAAATAAATGATTACTCCCTCAAAGTATACTTTGCTAGATATGTATACTTTGCGATTTTGATTAAATCGGCTACTGAACACTTTATCAACTGTTGAATGTATCATACATTTTGTAAAGACATCGTGCCATTTCGTAGGTACAAAATCACATGCCTTTTCTCTTATATATAATATGTGTTCCGTTGGTGACTGTGAATGGCATTCATAATATTTATAAGAATGTCGGTATTTCTGTTTATACCGCTATACAAGTACATCTTTCCATCAGTTTGTATGTGACTGTGACTGGAGAAGTGCATCTTATGGGCTTTGTGACCAGTGTAGATCCAGATCAGCTTGTGCATCCGCACAATCTGATCAGGATCTTCACTGAAACAGTGCAGGACCTGATCAGACTGTACGGGTGTACAGGCTGATCTGGATCTACACTGGTTGGAAAACCCATAAGCCACGTTTCTCCAGTCACAACAACGTAGTTAGATAATGTGTTACACCAGGTTGAAAACGAAGGTTGAGCGCCTTACAGCCCAGCAATATGACCTTACAGCCCAGCGAGATGACCTTACAGCCCAGCGCGATCAACTACAATCGGCCAAGCTACAGCGACTTGCTGTCAAAAAAGACCAGCCTAAGTATATATTACATTACATGTAAGAACAAATGGGTTTCATAGTGATAAGTTACACGACGTATAATACATGTACATATGAAATATAAGACAGTTATGTAAAATGTACATGTACTGAACGGTACATGATACATGGTGCTATTCTTATGAATACAATGTATGTTTTTTTTTTATTGTGCCCACGTTTTAAGAAAACAATGGGTATAGTGTTTCGTTCGTCCGTCCGTCCGACTGTGCAGCACAAATATGGGGTTTTAAGAGGTCTAAGGCCAAATAAAACAATCAAACTTATTCAGTACCACCAAAGGGAGGTCATTCCTTTGGTTGAAAACTGGATGTACCCACTAAGGGGTGTAACGTCCGCGTCTGGCCGTCTGACGTTAAAGCTTTTGTTTGAGTTTTTATGTTCAATTTGCAATTTTATTTCATTTGTTATCAACGCGGTTCTATGAACATATTTTACAACTAGTATTTTGAAAACAATGAATGTAGGAACATCCGTCCATCCATCCGACCGGCTAACCGACCGACCGACTGGCCGACCGTCCGTCACAATGTTAAAGATTTTGTTTTAGCGTGCATCTTTAATTGGAAATTTTACTTCGTTTACTATCAAAACTACTATTAAAGCGGTAAGTACGGCATCCGTGTTTTATGAACACATTTTTTTGGTTATTGTATGTCTCCGTACAGAGTTTTTGTTAGTATTTCCGTACCAGTTACAGTTATCACATCAATGTATGACATGACAAGTGTATATATACCATATGTATACGCAAACGCTTATTGTTGTCGGATTGCCGGGCACCAGACTCGACGCCTTCAAAGATAAAAGTAAAACAATTGAAATGTTGCTGTTCCATTATCGATGATATTGGTTACTATGACAAAGATGAAGATATGCCAATTGTTTGTTGCCACTAATATATTTGCAAATATGCTGTTTATAAACATGATAAAGGACTGATAGATAGATACGCTGTCACAGTAACATTTCCATCGCATAACATTCATCACCACATTTTAACGCGCCTACTTTACATGTACCAGCAGTCGGCGTATTTTCCATCGTCAGCGTCATCGCCGTCGTCGACACCGTCCACAAACTTACATTGGGGTCCATTTCTGTTTTCTTTTATGGACCTTCTTAATACGTATATATATGTACTGTCTGATTCGCGAAACCTGCCCGAATGTTACGGCTATATAAATAATGCAAAAACAATACATTTTAAGATAATATTAATTTTTATCAAAATTTAAGAATGAGCCTTCTTTTATTTCGTGAAATTTGGTCCAATATTGATTTTATTGCGAAAAAACAATTTCCACATGATGTCTATGGGGATTTAACATGGGCACATTTTTCTAATTTCAGAAATAGTGGACCGATTTTCAAAATGTAACTTTTGTTTTCTTAGTTACATCATTTCCAAGCTATCTAGCCAGGTTTCAGAATCAATTTCCAAATATTTTCGTTTTTCGACTCCTCCAAGGTTCTCCACCTCTTTTTCCCCCATGTTAAATTCCCATATAGAAATCAATTTTTCGTAATAAAAACAAATTTCACAAGATAAAAAGAGGGCTCATTCTTAAATTTTGATAAAATTTAACATTATTAAAAAAAAAAATGTTTTTGCATTTTCTATAAAGCCTTACAATTTGGGCAGGTTTCATGAAACAGACAGTAGTTACATGTTCGTCTCTGTGTTGTAGTATGCACGATCAGTGGAAGAAAACATGCGATGCATTGAGGACAGAATTGGAACAAATGGAGTAAGTACAACTACACTCCCGCCTGCGATTCTCTTACCAAGAATTGCAATCCAGCGGTCCTTGAATTGCAATTCGTCCGCTCTGAAATTGCAGTCTAATTGCGGTCCAATCGCGGTCCCGTTTTTGTGGTCATTCTTTCGCGATACCGTTTGTGCGGTCATTCTTTCGCGATACCGTTTGTGACGTCATTCTTTCGCTATTTGCGGTAAAAACTTAGCGTTACGCGTACCAAACGCGGTCTCTGCTGCGGTCTAGCGGTCAATATATACACCTAATTCTATTATTATACCCACTTTTTTTTGTAAAAAAAAACGGGTATATTGTTTTCGTCACGGGTGTCCGTCCGTCCGTACGTCCGTACGTCCGTCCGTACGTCCGTCACGTTTCTTGTAACTCGAAAAACTTTTTCACCTTCATACCTACGCGCCTGATATTTGGTATGTAGCTTCGTTATCATGTGCAGATGCGCAAAGTGAATTTGGATTTTTGATCCGACCCTCCATCATGGATTATCTCCCCCTTCGGACTCAGAATTTCCCATTTTTTCCTCGTAACTCGAAAAAAACTTTTTCACCTTCATACCTACACGCCTGATATTTGGTATGTAGCTTCGTTATCATGTGCAGATGCGCAAAGTGAATTTGGATTTTTGATCCGACCCTCCATCATGGATTATCTCCCCCTTTCGGACTCAGAATTTCCCATTTTTTCCTCGTAACTCGAAAAACTTTTTCACCTTCATACCTATGCGCCTGATATTTGGTATGTAGCTTCGTTATCATGTGCAGATGCGCAAAGTGAATTCGGATTTTTGATCCGACCCTCCATCATGGATTATCTCCCCCTTTCGGACTCAGAATTTCCATTTTTTCTTTGTAACTCGAAAAACTTTTTCACCTTCATACCTACGCGCCCTCATATTTGCTATGTAGCTTCGTTATCATGTGCAGATGCGCAAAGTGAATTCGGATTTTTCATCCGACCCTCCATCATGGATTATCTCCCCCTTTCGGACTCAGAATTTCCCATTTTTTCCTTGTAACTCGAAAAATCGAAAAACTTTTTCACCTTCATACCTATGCGCCTGATATTTAGTATGTACCTTCGTTATGTGCAGATGCGCAAAGTGAATTCCCATTTTTGATCCGACCCTCCTTCATCGGTTACCTCCCCCTTTTCGACTCCAGAATTTCCCATTTTTTCTTTGTAACTCGAAAAACTTTTTCACCTTCATACCTACGCGCCTCATATTTGCTATGTAGCTTCGTTATCATGTGCACATGCGCAAAGTGAATTCGGATTTTTTTATCCCACCCTCCATCATGGATTACTTCCCCCTTTCGGACTTAGCATTTGGGGAAAGTGGGTATATTGCGATGGCGCGCCATCAACTTTTTCTAGTTTATGTATATTTTATTGGATTTTAAATGGCTAAATACAGATAGGAAAATATATCAACGTCACGCCTTGGTTAAGGTTTTTAGTCAACCTTGTATATGGAATACTACTGGCCCTACACCCACCATACTTGGACAACTTCATCTCCTAGTGATGCACATCAATAACCCCTCATCTATATTTGACCTTGACCTACATTTCCTTTCCCTCTTGAATTACTTACTTAGTTCCCCTTGGTTAAGGTTTTTAGTCAACCTTGGTTAAGGTTTTTTTTCAAGCTTGTACATTGAATACTATTGTGCATCCAGACACCATACTTCAACAACCTTTTCTCATAGGTATGTACATCAATAACCCCTGATCTATATTTGACCTTCACCTACATTTCCTCTTCAATTACTTACTTAATTCCTTTTGGTTAAGGTTTTTAGTCAACCTTCTATATGGAATACTACTGGCCCTACACCCACCATACTTGGACAACTTCATATCCTAGTGATGTACATCAACAACCCTGATCTATATTTGACCTTGACCTATATTTCCTCTTGAATTACTTACTTAATTCCCCTTGGTTAACGTTTTTAGTCAAGCTTGTAGATGGAATACTCATGGCCCTACACCAACCATACTTGGACAACTTCATCTCATAGTGATGTACATCAACAACCCCTGACCTATATTTGACCTTGACCTACATTTAACCTTCAATTACTTACTTAATTCCCCTTGATTAAGGTTTTTACTCAACCTCGGTTAAGGTTTTTAGTCAAGCTTGTAGATGGAATACTATTGTGCATACAGACACCATACTTGGATAAATTTTTCTCATATGGATGTACATCAATAACCCCTGACCTATATTTTACCTTCACCTACATTTAACCTTGAATTACGTAGTTAATTCTCCTTGGTTAAGGTTTTTAGTCAAGCTTGTATATGGAATACTCCTGGCCCTACACCCACCATACTTGGACAACTTCATCTCCTAGTGATGTACATCAACAACCCCTGACCTATATTTTACCTTGACCTACATTTAACCTTGAATTACTTAGTTAATTCCCCTTGGTTAAGGTTTTTAGTCAACCTTGGTTAAGGTTTTTAGTCAAGCTTATACATGGAATACTATCACCATACTTGGACAACCTTTTCTCATAGGGATGTACATCAATAACCCTTGATCTATATTTTACCTTCACCTACATTTAACCTTGAATTACTTACTTATTTCCACTTGGTTAAGGTTTTTACTCAAACTTGGTTAATGTTTATAGTCAAGCATGTATATGAAATACTCCTGGGCCTACAGCAACCATACTTGGACAACTTCATCTCCTAGTGATGTACATCAATAATCCCTGACCTATATTTCACCTTCACCTACTTTTATCCTTGGATTACTTAGTTATTACCCCTTGGTTAAGGTTTTTAGTCAAGCTTGTATATGGAATACTCCTGGGCCTACAGCAACCATACTTGGAAAACTTCATCTCCTAGTGATGTACATCAATAACCCCTGACCTATATCTGACATTGACCTACATTTAACCTTGAATTACTTACTTAATTTCCCTTGGTTAAGGTTTTTAGTCAACCATGGTTAACGTTTTTAGCTCGACTATTCGAAGAATAAGTAGAGCTTATGTTGTCACCCCGGCGTCGGCGTCGGCGTCGGCGTCGGCGTCACGCCTTGGTTAAGGTTTTTAGTCAAGCTTGTATATGGAATACTACTGGCCCTACACCCACCATACTTGGACAACTGCATCTCCTAGTGATGTACATCAATAACCCCTGATCTATATTTGACCTTCACCTACATTTCCTCTTGAATTACTTGGTTAATTCCCCTTGGTTAAGGTTTTTAGTCAACCTTGGTTAAGGTTTTTAGTCAAGCTTGTATATGCAATACTACTGGCCCTACACCCACCATACTTGGACAACTTCATCTCCTAGTGATGCACATCAATAACCCCTCATCTATATTTGACCTTGACCTACATTTCCTCTTGAATTACTTACTTAATTCCCCTTGGTTAAGGTTTTTAGTCAAGCTTGTATATGGAATACTCCTGGCCCTACACCCACCATACTTGGACAACTTCATCTCCCAGGGATGTACATCAGTAACCCCTAATCTATATTTGACCTTGACCTACATTTCCTCTTTAATTACTTAGTTAATTCTCTTTGGTTAAGGTTTTTTAGTCGAACCTTGTAATGGGAATACTCCTGGCCCTCCCACACCAACCATACTTGGACAACTTTATCTCCTAGTGATGTACATTAACAACCCCTGACCTATATTTGACCTTGACCTACATTTAACCTTGAATTACCTAGTTAATTCCCCTTGGTTAAGGTTTTTAGTCAAGCTTGTACATGGAATATTATTGTGCATACAGACACCATACTTGGACAACCTTTTCTCATAGGGATGTACATCAATAACCGCTGATCTATTTTTGACCTTGACCTACAGTTCCTCTTCAATTACTTAGTTAATTCGCCTTGGTTAAGGTTTTTAGTCAAGCTTGTATATGGAATATTACTGGCCCTACACCCACCATACTTGGACAACTTCATCTCCTAGTAATGTACATCAATAACCCCTGATCTATATTTGACTTTGACCTACATTTCCTCTTGAATTACTTACTTAATTCCTCTTGGTTAAGGTTTTTAGTCAAGCTTGTATATGGAATACTACTGGCCCTACACCCTTCATACTTGGACAACTTAATCTCCTAGTGATGTACATCAACAACCCCTGATCTATATTTGACATTGACCTACATTTCCTCTTGAATTACTTAGTTAATTCTCCTTGGTGAAGTTTTTTAGTCAACCTTGGTTAAGGTTTTTACTCAAACTTGTACATGGAATAATATTGTGCATACAGACACCATACTTGGACAACCTTTTCTCATAGGGATGTACATCAATAACCCCTGATCTATATTTGACATTGACCTACATTTCCTCTTGAATTACTTAGTTAATTCTCCTTGGTGAAGTTTTTTAGTCAACCTTGGTTAAGGTTTTTACTCAAACTTGTACATGGAATAATATTGTGCATACAGACACCATACTTGGACAACCGTTTCTCATAGGGATGTACGTCAATAACCCCTGATCTATAGTTGACCTTGACCTACATTTCCTCTTTAATTACTTACTTAATTCCCCTTGATTAAGGTTTTTAGTCAAGCTTGTAGATGGAATACTCCTGGCCCTACACCAACCATACTTGGACAACTTCATCTCCTAGTGATGTACATCAACAACCCCTGACCTATATTTGACCTTGACCTACATTTAACCTTCAATTACTTAGTTAATTCCCCTTGGTTAAGTTTTTTAGTCGACCTTGGTTAAGGTTTTTTGTCAAGCTTGTAGATGGAATACTATTGTGCATACAGACACCATACTTGGATAACTTTTTCTCATAGGGATGTACATCAATAACCCCTGACCTATATTTTACCTTCACCTACATTTAACCTTGAATTACTTGGTTAATGTTTATAGTCAAGCTTGTATATGGAATACTATTGTGCATACAGACACCATACTTGTATAACTTTTTCTCATGGGCATGTACATCAATAACCCCTGACCTATATTTGACATTGACCTACTTTTATCATTGGATTACTTAGTTATTTCCCCTTGGTTAAGGTTTTTAGTCAAGCTTGTATATGGAATACTCCTGGGCCTACAGCAACCATACTTGGAAAACTTCATCTCCTAGTGATGTACATCTTGACCTATATCTGGCATTGACCTACATTTAACCTACATTTAACCTTGAATTACTTAATTAATTTCCCTTGGTTAAGGTTTTTAGTCAACCTTGGTTAAGGTTTTTCTGCAGGCCGCAGCCACCTTGTTTGTCAAGCTATGTGTACATCGACAACCCTCGTAGTCGAGCTATGCTGTTCTCCTACAGCTCTTGTTATGCAGGCCGCGGCCACCTTGTTTGTAAAGCTATGTATACATCGACAACCCTCGTAGTCGAGCTATGCTGTTCTCCTACAGCTCTTGTTTGATATACGCCGCAAATTTCAAAATTACCATGTGGTTAACCTATTTCTAATGCACTCCTTTACTTCTGGCGTAGGAATACATATTGAAATAAGTTGCGACCGTTCATCAACAATGATATACCTGTAATGTATGACCATCAGCCAATCAGATTGCGTGATATTTATAGAGGGCATTAGAAAAAATGTTTACGTCCAATAATAGGCACCGGTTTTCTGGCGATACTCAGTTCGACTTCTACTAACGAACATCTTCTGCATGTAGCTGAATGGGAATTCGTTTGGAATTCGGCACGTATATTCGAAATGAAACACCTAACGCCGGCACAGTGTGCAACACCAGTGCTTTTGTTCTGGGTAAAATACTACAGTAGAAACCAGTAGAAGATTTCAAATCCTGAGCTAGGGGTCTGGCATTTGACTTCACTGCTGTCACTGTAACTAGAGGTTGTTAAATCCTCAACCTTAGCGTGATTAATACTAACGTAGTATTTACATTCCACTGGTCTGTCCAATAATAGGTTCGACAATGTCCAGCCGTGGGTTAACGTTTGCCGTGGCATGAGGGAACTGTTTGAACACCAAGGCCGTACTCAAACGTTTACCCACGGCTGGACAAGGTCGAATGTTATTGTTACATTTCCGCCGGAAATATGCAATTTCAGCATATATGCATTACTTTCGGTACTTTGATAACCCGGTCCATTCAGACAGCTGATTTACACATATATATTCCGTGGCCGCAGTACACGTCACACGATGATAGGCAATCATTAGAAAGGCATGTGTGAAATATCAAAACGTTTGGTGAAAGAAAACATACATTATAACAAATTTCCCCCAATGTTAAGCTTATGAAAACACAAATACTTTAACCTTGATCCTGAGGTTAGCGGGGCCCTGAGGGTCGTGAATTTGTCACAGAATGATAGAGAATCATTAGAGGAAGGCATGTGTAACATATCAAAACATTTGGTGAAAGGAATCAAAAATGGTTTATTTACCCATACCAATAAAAATGATCAATGCCTATGCTGTTCGCCAAATCGATATGCTTTATCTTATTCCTCCACGAAAACAATTAGAAGGGGGGGTGGGGGGGGGGGGCAAGCACTCGTAAAAATCAATTCAACATGTATGCGATAATGTATAACATGGCTTAATCTGGATTGCAGTGTGATTTATTATCTTCCATCATGATTCATATTACGAATTAGCCAGACTCTGTAATTACCACCCTCACCCACTCTCCCCCACCCCGCCCCCATTATTGCATAGTCAACATCGTAAAATAAGGTATGCCCATTCATTCATCGCAAGTTGGAATTATCCGATGCATCAAAGACATATAATAAATGTAAATCTTTTGATACATGAATCAGATCAAATCATCCGCTTACCAAATCATCAGCTTACCACTGACACAGACATTAATGCAAAGATAGGAAACAAAACAATATGCTAATACATATATATTCAGTATATGCAACAAACAAAATTTTACGTATTTGGATAGCATTACATATCAGTATAATATAGTATTCTAGCGGGCAACTTTAACTAATAAGGGACGATTTGACCAAATAGCGGACGATTTGACTTGCAGACGATTTGACAAAATAGCGAATGAAATGACTTGCGGACGATTTGACTTGTATTCCTCGTGATGTGTTTGGCGTCTTACAGACCTTCTCAGACATAGTGCCCGGCATGTGGGAGGGACCAATGGCGGGGAAATTAATCTCGCTGATAAGTACAGCAGATATTGACACAAGCTTCAAACTATATTTCCGCGGGATATCGGCCCTCCAGTGCACGCCATGATCCCCAAGGCAATTAGAGCATCTAATTTCCCTGCTGCCGGCCCCTCATACCCGGGCATTTGGCTTGCCTTTATTTGACCCCATGTACAGCATTGTTCATTGTAAATCGACAATGGCCCACACTAATTACCTTATGACATTTTGAACACAATAACACCAGTAGCCTATTTCATCAACATTGCAAAGTATACTTTACTAGCAAAGTATACTTTGAGGGAGTAATCATTTATTTTTCCTGAAATGCATTATTTCATATAGAACTAACAAATGCATATATTTCATGATTAAAAGTATGCAGAATTATTATACTGAATTTATTACATTATCACAGCCAAATTGGCTGTGATAATGTAATAAATTCAGTATAATAAAAATTAATAAATTTATCATAAAATTGAAAATTTCTCCCTCAAAGTATACTTTGCTACTAAAGTATACTTTGCAATGTTGATGAAATAGGCTACTGGTCCATCTACGCATTTGACAGCTCTGATATGTGTCTAGCATTTAGGTATGTATTTTGTAACTAGGTCATTCATATTATACCTCCGGCATACTAAGTATGTATATAAGGGGTATACAGTTTTCATAATTCCGTCCGTCCTTTCGTTCGTCCTTCCGTGCATCAACGTTAAAGTTTGTGGGTACCCATTATCTCTAACAGTAAGTCAGATTGACCTCAATCTTCACATACTTCCTTATCACCATCCATATTTGCATTTCATACCACATTCACGCGGCCTTCATGTCCAAGGTCAAGGTCAAATTACTTTGCGTCCGTAAGATTTGTGTTGAAGTTTTCGGTTGCCCATTATCTCTGCAATGGTAATTCGGATTGACTTCAAACTTCATATATTATATTTTCATTCCATACCACACCCATGGCCAAGGTCAAATTACGTAGAAATTGCGTCCATAAAATTTGTGTTAAAGTATCTGGTACCCATTATCTCTGCAAATGTATGTCGGATTGACTTCAAACTTCATATACTTCCTTATCCTCATCCATATTTTCATTTCATACTACACCCATGCGGCCTTCATGTACCAAGGTCAAGGTGAAATATATTTTTAAATATTTGCGTTAAAGTCTTTATTTGTCGATCCAGGCGGCGGCCGGGGCTATGCGTGAGCCCCTGCTCACTTTCTCTAGTACTTATACAGTAGAGCTAGGGTCACACATAGTGTATATCACCGCTCTAATAAACTCGAATGTTAGTGGTCTGTTGAACTACTAAGTGTATTAATCATTTCATTACATTTCTGAACTACTACACATACGTCATATACCCACGTCATTGCAAAGGGAAATAACTGGTAGGTAAAACAATAGGAAGTTAGTCATGCAAAAACGGCTGGAAAAACTGCCTGTCCGGTATATGAAATCCATAAAAGTACGGCACATACTAGTATAGCCCGCAGACGATAAGTTGCTACTTATTTACAAACAAACGGGTCATAAACAAAACACAGAATAGGTGAGACAGGTTAATATACCCGTGCCTGCATTCCTTTTCAATAGTGATTTTGAGATTTGTCTCCAAGTCGTATGTAGTCGAGGGGTTAGAGCGACAGATATCATTGATGCCGGTAGAGAGTTCGAATCTCAATTTTTCATACATACAGATATATATGTTTGTGTTTATATTTTATTATATATTTCTTCTTTATATGTGTTGCTCTTACAAATTACATTAACTTCTGCATGAGAAAGTTTACACGTAGAAAGTTCGTCTCACTTTGAAGAAAACTAATAACTAAATGCACATTTCATTTGTGTCCATCATTTGACATGCCTACAGCACAGTCATTCAGCGTGTTTCGGCTTTCATCGGTATAAGTCTATATATATATATATATAGATGAACAAGTCTTCTAACTTTGTCGGACACGACCTCGTATTTTAACAAAATAACATGCTTAAGCTTGTAATTTTCTATGCATTCTATGTATTTCTGCAGGATATTGATAATTCTCAAATGATCGTACGAACTTGCCCCTACAATATTGACGTTAGAGCCTTAAATACATTATTTCATTTGTCATGATACGAGGTTGTGTCCGACTTAGGAAACGGAGCTGTAATTCGATATTATTTGCATAAATATGTTCTAACTATGTTATTTTAGCAAGATAACAATACTTCTCAAATTAACATGTGCACTTTCCACCCAAATATTCACATTAGCGGTAATACAATCGCGGAATTTGTTATGATACGAGGCCGTGTCCGACCAAAGTTAGAAGCCTTGTTCATATATATAGAGTTATACCGATGAAAGCCGAACCAAGCCGAATGCATATGGCCTGCAGTACACTCATGATGCAGAATCTGGTAGTATGTTCTCCGCGAGTATGTTACATTCAGGTCATACTGCAATAGTGATAACCCTCGCCATTTCACATATTTCCATCTTCACCAACCCGTCATAAAAAGAACACAATACTATCGAGAAAAGTAATGTGTTTTGTGAGGTTCGAACTCTTGACCAGATATAATGACCACAAGTTCTGCAAAATTGCGGCTATTCACCGGCTTCCATAGCACTGAGCCACACACTACATGCCTATTTTTGAGCACCAAGATGCACTAGAATAGTGACATGCATGCACGTGCACTCATGCATCATCATGTATTTATTATACACGAAAACGAGGCTATGATACGATAATATACCTGGTTTACCTATTTTTGGACTCATCGATTGACCTCCAGCAACTTATTATCGTCTGCCATTTATAGGAATGATGTACATGTTTCATTTGTTTTATTCGCTAAATAAATCATAAATACACAAGCGTATTGCGACAACATAACATGTTTATATCTCCTTTAAGGGAATAGTAAATATTTAACCATTCTTATTACACTGTATTGCCCTACTTTGTAATTTTGGACTTTCTGATCGCTCGCCCTACCGTCTTTCACAACTAATTTGATGTTCGTTCAAAGTTGTAGAACCTTCATAGTTTTTTCGCTATGATAAAATGTCTTAGTTATGTCTTGACCATGATATGCATATTTATCGTCATCTTTATTTTTAGTATATGTAGGATGAGAGGGCACGCCAATGTTATCGAAAATGAAATTCACTTGACCTATAATGATATAAATTTGGAAGTCACTACTGGCGATAAAATCATTTGACTAAAAATTAATGAAAATCTGCTTTGGAATGACCATTTTAACTTTGTTTCTAAAAAAGTATCTTCTTATCTTTGGTTGCTATCAAAAATTAGCTATTTCCTCTCGGCCTCATTTCGACAACTGTTGTATTATCTGGTCTAATTCATCAAATCAAAATCGAGCAAAAATTATAAAATTGCAAAGGCGTGCATGCAAAATTATTCTTGGTACCGAGTATTCCGATTTAGTGACAGCAATGACAAGACTAAATATTTTAAGTTTTTATGAAACTATATGTTTGCAGAAAGCTAAAATAATGTACAAAACCCTCAATGGATTAGTTCCCGCATATTTAAGTGAAATGTTTATTATGCAATCAACACGACTGGAGAACACTAACATAACATTACGATCTGTGACAAACGAGGCCTTGCATGTTCCTAGACCTAAAACAGAATTATTTAAAGATAGTCTGTCTTACTCTGGTGCAATTATATGGAACAGCATTCCATTAAACATTCGAAATGCAACAGCATAAATGTATTCACAGCTCAATGTTCATCATGGATGAAATGTCAGTAGATGTCATTAAATGGACACACCACCACCATCAGTATCATAAAATGCAGTCCATAAATTACATGCAAAACAGCCGTAATAACCCTATTTATTGTGACGTCGTTTGTTTTGGGAAATCTCAATGAAATATGGAGATTGCCGGAAAGGAATGATATCCCAATGTGTATGGTTATTATATAACGAGTTACCGAAATAATAGACTAATTGTATTGTGATATCCTTCGTTTAGAGAGTTCCCGGTTTATAGCTGTTTTGACAGACGAGTCTCCCGGTATTTAGGGATATTACGATTTGATATTTAGGGATATTACAATTTTATTGCACAGTCTGATCTGGGTCATTATTGACTTGTTTGTTATCCAGTCAATAACATTTAATCAGTATTGTCTACACCGAGCGGACTCTGTCGGGATATTAGTATTTGATCATGAGTTTCGGGTCAGTCAGCATCTGCAACCTGCTCGTGTCTGAGACAATACGCGCGTTTTTTGTCATAAATTATAATGTTAAAATTGCGTATTGCAAGCAACCCAACGTTTGCCAGCTACGTGTAGCTGGTGGCAGTTGGGTTGCATCACTTGTTTTATACATGCCATAACCTGTTCACTGTAAATATGTAAATATTTTGTTGTGTTTCAGAAGGCCCTAGGGAAGATTGGTGCATGCCAACTGGGTTACCCTCTTTAAATAAATAATTTACTTACTTTACTTACTTTACTTACTTACTTGTTGATTAATATATCCTTATCATTAAGGATTCGTAGCTTAACGGTGAATCTTACTGATATTCACACACTCATGTAGCCATGCGATCTAGATTATTAAAGTGCCTGGTACATGACGATATCGATATTTATTGTAATTTCACTGCTGAATGTACAGTGCGACTCCCCCATAAATACCCGTCTGATGAATTTATCGTGGTTTTGTCATGCAATCAACAGTTGGACCAACTTAATCGGTCTGATGGATTTATTGGGGTTTATTTCGATGAAAATATTAAATGCGGTATCGAAACCGTTGGCCCGGCCTTAAATGATCTTAGCTGTTGATAGGCTGTGAAACACCAATACATTTAAAATGAAATAAAATGTACACCAGTTGGGACAAATTGCCTACCTGTTTCATGTCTGGCATATATGATAGAAATTCCGAAGTACTCCCTTTCAGAGATAGAGTGTCTCATTAGCTGAACATTATTGACCCTTTCAATAAGGCGACACTATAATACACATTATAGTTCGCCCTACTTTCTAAGCCAATCGCTTGCCAATATCAAGCTACACTTACTTCACATATTGCAAGATCTAACCCCAATAAGCTACATTTTACCAGATTTAATAATTAATTGTTCAACAGGAAATGGAAAAGCAATACTCGGATGGGAGATACATAGTAACATTTGGCTGAACTATAAATATGTTATTTTTCATATATTGGACTTTTAAGGAACTAAATGCTGCGGTCGCTCGCACTCCCTCGCATTTAATTCCTTAAAACTGCAATATGTGAACAATACCCTATACAAAACTATCTGATTTGGTCTAGTAAATATACCTGAAAAGACAACGCTACATCATATGATAATGGTAACAAGCAATCCAACCCCAACCATACACACGTACATACTTAAGGAATAAAACCATGGGCTGTAAGCAACACCCCATGTCTTTTATGCTAGTGTGATTAGTGTTCCCTTGTCCGTCCGTCCAACCTTGTAAGCCATAACACTTTTAAACCGTACTAGCCACACACATGCAACTTGGTATGTAGCTTCCTTATGATGCGTAAAGGCGCAAAGTTTATTTTGAGTTTTGATTCGACCACCGGGTCATGGATTATCTCCCCCTTTTCGACTTAGAATTTGGCAATTTTGCCTTGTAACTCGTAAAACTATTAAACCGTAATAGCTCCAGACCTGAAACTTGGTACATGTATGTAGCTTCCTTATGATGAGTAGATGCGCAAAGTTTATTTTGGTTTTTGATTCGACCACCGGGTCATGGATTATCTCCCCCTTCTCGACTTAGAATTTGGCAATTTTGCCTTGTAACTCGTAAAACTTTTAAACCGTAATAGCTCCAGACCTGAGAAGACTTGGTATGTAGCTTCCTTATGATGAGTATACTTGGTATGTAGCTTCCTTATGATGAGTAGATGCGCAAAGTTTATTTTTATGTGGGATTTGGACCTCGGTTTTGATGATGATCCGGGTCATGGATTATCTCCCCCTTTTAGCAATTTTGCCTTGTAAGTCGTAAAACTTTTAAACCGTACTAGCTACACACCTGAAACTTTGTATGCAGCTTCCTTATGATGAGTAGATGAGCAAAGTGTATTTTGATGTTTGATTCAACGGCGGGTTCATGGATTATCTCCCCCTTTTCGACTTAGAATTTGGCAATGCTATCTTGTAACTCGTAAAAGTTTTAAACCGTAATAGCTACAAACCTGATACTTGGTATGTTGCTTCCTTATGGTGAGCAGATGCGCAAAGTTTATTTCGATTTTTGATTCGAACCCCGGGTCATGGATTATCTCCACTTTTGGACTTGGTATTTTGCCTGGGCATCCATGTTCTATGAACACATTTTCTAGTTTTACTTATATTTACACTGCATTTTCTGATAGTTTCAAAAACGAAAATAACCAAATATGGCGTTAACAATTAAGAATAATATTGTTTTACGTCAATTTGTCGCAATTCCTGGAACAGTTGAAGTTATTGACAAGCCCGTGGAATGTATGGACGTCAAACGAACTTTAACCAATCAGCAGCATGGCGCGACGGCACGTGGGTCTAATGTATTGTATTGGGATGTAAACTCAGTACGTCGAATGGGCGTTTGCATTATGAATGTATAGAAGGTGTAAACATAGAATAATGAAAGGCATGCTAAGCACCTGTATATGTCTAATATTCCCGAAATTGTGTTTCTGTATCTCCAGAGAGGAATGCAGCAGAAAATGTTCGTTATTGGAGAAGGATTTGAAGAACTCCAATGATGTGCATGCGCGGAACCAACAGTATTATATTGCGTTGGAGACCCGCAATGTGAAAATCATGCAGTAAGTAAACTTCACAGATTGCCGATAATATTGCTGTGACGATTGACACTCTTCTATGGATGTTTGTGTGTCGTACCTGCTTTGTCAGAAGCGCGACTATTGTCACCGCCTTTTTTCGTCGTCGTTGTCCGCGTCTTCGTCAGCGTCAAAAAATGTCAAAATGTGTGCACACGTTTCTTCATTATGCTGTATCTTTAATATTACTGTACAGATTGCTTCAATATTATGACACATCGTACTTGTGAACATTTGGAACACACTCATGTTGTCATTAACGTGACATTGACATTGACATTGACCTTTTTGACCGTCACATTGTTGCAGAAACACTTAGCTATGTTTTTTTGCGTCAAAAATTCTGTACAAGTGTCTTCATCAGCATATAACTTTAATATTACTTGATGGATTGCTTCAATATTTGGACACCTGATACATGTGAGAATTCGGAATACACGCATGGTGCCATGAACATGATCTTCACCTATTTCGTGTTTAAAGTATGTACTGGTCTGATGGTTTGTGTGATGCTTACGTTAGCACATACACATGCTCATGTTACGGTCAAAAGCCTCGGCAGCCGCTTCCGTGGCGGAATTCTTGTATAGCCTAATGGATAGAGCATTGGACTTCAGCGTCGACAATTGTGACTTACTCTCCGCCCTAGTTAGTAAGGCCCCGTAACTGTATGACAACCCTTTTATATTTTTCTTTACATTTTTCGTGTGATGTATGTAGTTGATTCACACGCATGGTCTGTTTGATGCTTTGCTTACTAGTAGTTGATAGTGCTTTATTTGTCTTGGTATATACATGTAAGATCTGAACACATCACACTAAGCTAAATAGATATTTGTAATATAATATGATTTGTTCACAATAGTATGTGAACAATACACTTAATAACGCAAAGGACTAAATTACGTTGCATTTACTGTAATTCTTTATTTGACCGGAGACAGAATACAGTAGCCTAAATCCCCTGTCCTGTCCTGCCCTGTCCTGTCCCTGGACATGTACATGTACATGTATATTGTATCCGTTTCAGACAGTTGGCGGAAGCGAATGAGGACTTGCACACATTGCGCCCGACATGTCAGAACTACTACCAGCAGGCTTACAACCTACAAAAGGCAAATGAGTCTGCTCAGAAAGTCTGCGCCAAGCTCAACCATGAAAAGACGGAGCTTGCTACGTACAACAAACAGCTTGTGGGTGAACTGAACAATTTAGAAGAGAATCAGAAATTGATGAGCAAGGAAAATTCTAACTTAGTATTGAGGTAATCGCTGTTATGGGGCTTATTATACCACCGGCATACAAAGAATGTCGAGGGGTATATCTGTTTCGTCACTGTCCGTCCGTCCCATTTGCGTTAAAGTTTTCGGGAACCCATTATCTCTGTAACGGTAACTCGGATTGACTTCAAACTTAGCATACTACCTTATCATCATCCATATAGTCATATAGTCATATCACACCCATGCGGCCTTCATGCGGCCTTCATGCGGCCTTCATGTCCAAGGTCAAGGTCAAGGTCAAATTACTTAGAAATCTGCGTCCGTACGATTTAATTTACAATTGTCTGGTACCCATTATCTATTCAACGGTAAGTCGGATTGACTTCAAATTTCCTATACTTCTTTATCATGATCCATATTTTTATTCCATACCACATCCATGCGGCCTTCGTGTCCAATATCAAATTACTCAGAAATTTGCGTTGAATTAGTTTTAAATATTTGTTTGTCGGTCCAGGCGACGGCCGGTGGTACCTTGCTCACATGCGAGCCTCTGCTCACATGCTCTGGTTGGTTTTGCCGGTGTGTAAACAAACGGATTTCCCACCAAATGTTAACCACATTGTATCAAAACATACGTGTTCCTTTGCTAATTGTATGACATATTGCCAACAAATATGCATTATTTAACATCTTTTTCGGGAACACTATGTTCGCACACCTTATAAGCTCGAAACAAACTTGGTGTATGAACACGAAAATGTGTCTGGAACTGGTTAGTACACCCCATTGGTGCACGGGGATATTTGTGGAGTGAATTATCCTCTCTGTCTCTCTATCTATCTCTCTCCCGTATTCTCGCTCCCTTCCCCCTGCGTCACTCTCTCTCTCTCCCTCTCTCTCCCTCTCTCTCTCTCTCTCTCTCTCTCTCTCGGCGAACATGACAGGCCCTGCTCAGACTGTGCAACGTATGAATGTATGTTTCTAATCGTATAGGCATCCAGTCGTCTCGCATTACTTAAATAATTATTCAACTAGTCTTCATTTGCAATGCCCTGCCAAGACTAACAAGAAATGGCATCGTTAAACGAAGTTAATTCCGTCGCTGGCAGCCTTAATAAAACAATCAAGTCCTCAGTGACCTTGACCTTGGGCGGTCGGACGTGGGTTGTATGCAAAACAAAGCAGCATCCATAGACACATATTGTCTCCTAATATTATCAAAATCGGTGAAGCGATTCATGAATTATTGAAAAATGAAAGTGTTAGAAACGTACGTACGTACGGACATGGACTAACGCCATTTCCGCTCTTGCATTGCCTATCATACGCACATACTTACGTACGTACATACATTGACTAACGCCAAATCCTGTCTTGCCTATCGGCGAGGGGATAATGCGAGAAGCTCGTAGGTTTGAAAAACACTACCGTAGTGAGTGAAACGGGATAACCAGTGTCGACCTTTGTTTTGTTTTTCTTGATATGATGCTATAACTATTCGCGAATGGTTTCAGCAGTTCATCTTTTTCTTATGCGTCTCCTTCATATTAATTAATATTTTCTCATTGTGAATTTCGATCAGCAGAGAGAAAGTCGATCCACCCTGCTGGATCTGGTGTAAACTAGTAATGGCTACCGTTTGCGATTGTGTGTTCATATCTACCCCGATCTGTCTTTGTTTGTCTCTATTATTAGTGTGTACTCGTGCACAGGTTCTTGAACAATGTTTCATATTTCGTTGTATGTGTTGTGTCGGTATCTGTGGCTGTTTGGGTGCATTGTTGTTGTTTTTTTAAACATTGTTACCAACATACAATTTACAACACCTCCCGCAAATTACACGTATAAGTATAAGTATTTTTAACCAATAAAACCATTATTTTTTAATAAAAATCATATAACTGGTCCCACATTGTTTGTTAAGATTAATGTATTTGACTTGAACCGCCAATGCAAATGAAACAATTATATATCATCTGAAAAACGTAAAATATTTTTGGATATATTACCGAACTCTTTGGGCAGATAAATTTGTTTACATACCCGAGTAAACACATTTTTAGCTCCCTGCGCGAAGTGCAGAAGAGCTTATGTCATACCCCCGGCGTCGTCGGCGTCCTCCACAAACTTAACGTTGGGGTAAATGTCTTATAACTGCTGTTTCCTTTCATGGAACACCTTGTTATACCCCCGCAACAAAGTTGTGAGAGGTATACTGGAGTCAGCTTGTCCGTCCGTCCGTCCGTCTGAGTTTCCGTGTTTACGTGTTTCCGTGTTTCCGTCCGTCACAAAACTTAACAATTGTAAATTACCTTTTAACTTCTCTTTCCCTTTGCGGAAATCTTTCATATTTTACCCGCCCCTTCTCTGACACTCATACATCATTCTGCAACAAACCTACGACCCCCATTTATGCCAGGGGTCAAGGTCACGGACTTAGAAACTTAGAAAAAACGAAAAGTTAACAATTGTAAATTTCCTTTTAACTTCTCTTTCCCTTTGCGGAATGCAGTGATATTTTACCCGGCCCTTCTCTGACACTCATACATCATTCTGCAACAAACCTACGACCCCAATTTATGCCAAGGGGTCAAGGTCACGGACTTAGAATGTCTACTTTGCTTTTTTCAACTGGAACCACCATCGCACTCTCCATATGTGCTGACATAATTTTTTATCTGAAAATGATAGTATGCGAGCTGGAATTTATTCTAGGTCAGGGTTGACGCGGGGGGTGGGGGGGGGGTATTCCGTAAGCCCCCGCTTACTGACAAATCTAGTTATTTTAAACATGCATTCCTCAGATGACCCTCTATCATGCTGTAGCAAATCCATGACCCACCACACAACCCTTACCCCAAGGTCAAGGTCACAAACTTAGCACATTCATAAACATAACGTTGGGGTAAATTTCTTATTACATCTGTTTACTTTTATGGAACGCCTTGATATTTCATACATGCATTCATCAGATGACCCTCTATCATGCTGTAGCAAATCCATGACTCGCCACCCAACCCTTACCCCAGGGTCAAGTTCACAAACTTAGCACATTCATAAACTTAACGTTGGGGTAAATGTCTTATAACATCTGTTTCCTTTCATGGAACACCATGATATTTCATACATGCATTCCTCAGATGACCCTCTGTCATGCTGTAGCAAATCCACAACCCACCACCCAACCTTTACCCCAAGGTCAAGGTCACAAATTTAGCATGTTCATAAACTTAACGTTGGGATAAATGTTGTGTAATTTATGTTTATTTACAGGGAATGCCTTTATATTTCATACATGCACTCATCAGATGACCCTCTATCATGCTGTAGCAAATCCACTATCCACCACCCAACCCTTACCCCAAGATCAAGGTCACAAACTTAGCACGTTCATAAACTTAACGTTGGGGTAAATGTTGTGTAACTTCTGTATATTTACAGATAACGCCTTCATATTTCATACATGGATTCATCTGATGATACTTTATCGTGATATAGCAAATCCATGATCCACCGCCCATCTCTTACCCCAAGGTCAAGGTCACAAACTTAGCACATTCATACACTTAACGTTGGGGTAAATGTCTTATAACATCTGTTTTCTTTCATGGAACGCCTTGATATTTCATTCCTCAGATGACCCTCTATCATGTTGTAGCAAATCCACGACTCAGCACCCAACCCTTACCCCAAGGTCAATGTCACAAACCTAGCACATTCATAAACTTAACGTTGGGGTAAATGTTTTGTAACTTCTGTTTAGTTACAGGGAATACCTTCATATTTCATACATACATTCATCTGATGATACTCTATCGTACTATAGCAAATCCATGGCCCACCTCCCACCCCTTTCCCCAAGGTCATGGTCACAAACTTAGCACATTCATAAACTTAACGTTGGGGTAAATATCTTATAACATATGTTTCCTTTCATGGAACGCCTTGATATTTCATACATGCATTCATCTGATGATACTCTATCTTTCTATAGCAAATCTATGACCCACCCCTTACCCCAAGGTCAAGGTCACAAACTTAGCACATTCATAAACTTAACGTTGGGGTAAATGTCTGTTTCCTTTCTTGGAACGCCTTGATATGTCAAGCATGCATTCATCTGATGATACCCTATCGTACTATCGCAAATCCATGACCCACCCCACCCCTTTCCCCAAGGTCACGATCACAAACATAGCACATTCATAAACTTAACGTTGGGGTAAATGTCTTATAACATCTGTTTCCTTTCATGGAACGCCTTGATATTTTATACATGCATTCATCTGATGATACTCTATCGTGCTATAGCAAATCCATGACCCACCGCCCACCCCTTACCCCAGGGTCAAGGTGACAAACATAGCACATTCATAAACTTAACGTTGGGGTAAATGTCTTATAACATATGTTTTCTTTCATGGAACGCCTTCATATTTCATACTTGCATTCATCTGATGATACTCTATCATGCTATAGCAAATCCATGACCCACCACCCACCCCTTACCCCAAGGTCAAAGTCACAAACTTAGCATGTTCATAAACTTAACGTTGGGGGTAAATGTTGTGTAACGCTTTGATATTTCATACATGCATTCATCTGATGAGCCTCTATTGTGCTACAGCAAATTCATGACCCACCGCCACCCCTTTTCCCAAGGTCAAGGTCACAAACTTAGGACATTCATACATCCATTCCTCATGTGAATAGCTATTATGCTGTAGAAAATCACCAACTTAAAATCACCAACTTAGTGCGTTCATAAACTTAACGTTGGGTTAAATTTTGTGTTACTGCTGTTTTCAGGGAGCACATTGATATTTCATACATGCATTCATCTTAATATGCTATATTATGCTATAGCAAACCCACGACCCACCTTGCACCACTGACCTCAATATCAATGTCCACCGCACGCCCCTTAACAAAAGGTCAAGTTATATAATATTCATGTTTGTTTGTGCAATTGTGCCAAGTTTGAGTGAAGGCTGCCAACAGGCGAGCTTCGTTGTCTTCTGACAACTCTTGTTGTTAGCGCGACGTTCATTGACTAACACATATGTGTCATCCAATAATAGCGTGACGGTAAATGTCGTAGTGGATAAAGGTCGAAGTTATCCGACTATTTTGACACATCGTGGGAAAATGACGTGTCGAAATCATTTAATTACACGTTTCGTTATCCAATCAAATGGCGCATCGCGCAATTGTATGGCATTTAATGTTTTAAATGTAGGAAGAGATAAATTAAGTTCATGTATTATATCGGTATCAGCAGATTGACATATGTCTCCTGAATCGATATAACGCAAATTTGTAGTTTAATTGTGCTTGAAAATTAATGCTATAATCGGTCTGAAAGCAACGCATGTTGGCAATTGTATTGGTTAAATATTTAAAAAGTTTTCTTTCCTTTGGATATTTTGAGATAATTGGCAATATATGTCGTGTGTAATGTTTGAGCATTAGTAGTTACCCAAAACTATGCAAATGACCCAAAAACAACGAAATCCACACAAATCCATCGGAATACCCATATGAGACCAAATTAATGACCATCTGGCCAAACACCTGTGTTTGAAACCACAGTTTAAAGTCTCATCTGACAGTAAGTAGTGCCACTGGACAATTGTCTTTCTAACAACTCGTCCAACAAATTTGGCTTATGCATTGCACTAGGCCACCGCCCATCCCTAGAACATTTATAAATCTGCTTAATGTGTCATCATAGCACAGGCGCCGAGCTCATTCAGACATGGATCAAATTGTATTTATCCACTGTTCCTGTCAATTCTGAATGACATTCAATACACTTCTACCGACATACCTTTTTTTCTCCGACATACCTTTGGCTACTAAACACATTAAATATACAAAATATAAATACAAAAATGCATCAAAAACAAAAAATTCACCATCCCCAATTAGTTTTATTTGATGAAATTCCTTTAAATATTGATTATATTGCAAAACGATTCACATGTGACTTCAATACGGGCCTATAATCACAGTTTTGAATACAATTTTGGTATTTGTGGACCTATTTATAAAACCTAACTTTCATTTTGTTTTTCGATTTGGAGAGTTATGTGGGTTTTATGATGCGTGAATCAGTTTTACGGCGACGCGTAAATTCTCAGACCATAAAACCTCACTCATACCGCAAATTGAAAAACAAAGCATGGTTATCCACATTCTAATGCACCTAGTGTGTTCCCTGCTGTCTGCAACGTCGTAGTATATCTATCATAAACAGTTTTCAATACGTCAGCAGGTTGTCATCGATAACCGCCTCACACCAAATGAATTTGAAGAAATGTAACTCCGCCGAAGAATATTCCCAATCCAAATTGAGATTAACGGGACTTTTTCTAAGACATTAATAAATTTATTTAACTCTAATGTTTATTTTAACAATTGTATTGCTTTTCTATGTGTAGTTGCAACAGTTAATTGCTTTTATTAATTTAAAGAATTGTCAACATTTCTACTTTGAGTTCGCGTGAATTTTACAAATAAATTGTATAGTATCAACAAGTGTCAACAGCCTTGAACAGGATTTCCCAGGATTTACGCCTAATTCAGTGATTACCCATCTGCAATACAGTTTATTATGTATACTCATGTATGTGCACATTGGAATTCGTAAAGTTATAGGCTGGTACTGGCATATTGAGTTTGCATTTGAGCATTTTGTTTTGTAAATTATTCTATATTTTGGGCGGGTGGGGTACTATTTTTGGGAATTTGTTGAAGGGCCACACTGTCCCTGAAGTCATGTTTGTCAATCTTTGGTCGATTCTCTTTTCCGCTTTCGGTTGTACATGTTCATATGGAAGAATGGATAACAGAAAATGTACCGAAAATGATTTGGGAAATATATATTTGGATTCCCCGCCACTGGCCATTGTTTACAAAAGCGCGTAGGGTTACATAAATATGTCAAGTTGTAAAACACAGACTGCTAAAACGGAGATTTTATATGCTGTGATTTTTCATATTTTATAGGCTGTAATTACAATTGACCAATCAGATGCGTGCTTTATATTTTCTATGCCTTAGAATAAAACATTAATAAATACAATACATTAATATTAAGTAAATATTATATCATCAGCTTAAACATTGACGTAACGGTCGAGTTGAAAGTCACCAACGCGAGGACCCATGTTCCATTTTGAAGGTATACATTACGACCCAGCCACTTTTTCGTATGCATAGACCTATTTATTTTCGGGCATATGAGGTGTTCGAACATAGTTTTCCCGACATATATGTTAACTAATGCATATTTGTTGGAAATATGTCATACAATAAGCAATGGAATACTTATTTTTATGCCCCCGCTACCGAAAGGTACGGGGGCATATAGTGTTACCAGTGTCCGTCCCGTACGTCCGTCCCGTCCGTCCGTACGTCCCGATATTATATTCTTTAGTAACTTCTACATGGCTTCACATATTATGTCAATATTTATACACGTGATACATATGAACATCCCTTACACACTCCACCCCCCAGTACTTCGACCTTCACCTTTGGCCTTGACCTTTTCCACTTTAAATGTTTGCTTGGCACTTTGGGACAAATCTACGTGCACGTTTCTCAATCCTACAATAACTTCTCAATACTTTTGCCAATCGCTTAAATATTTATACACATGATACATATGAACATGCCCTACACACTCCACCACCCAGTACTTCGACCTTGACCTTTGACCTTCACCTTTTCTACTTTAAATGTTTACTTAGCACTTTGGGACAAATCTACGTGCACGTTTCTCAATCCTACAATAACTTCTCAATACTTATGCCAATCGCTTAAATATATATACACATGATACATATGAACATGCCCTACACACTCCACCACCCAGTACTTCAACCTTCACCTTTGACCTTCACCTTTTCTACTTTAAATGTTTACTTAGCACTTTGGGACAAATCTACGTGCATGTTTCTCAATCCTACAATAACTTCTCAATACTTATGCCAATCGCTTAAATATTTGTGACATGCGGAACTCTTGTTTACTTATTATGTTTTACCGCATGGCGGGCGGGCGACGAGCGGGCGGGCGGCTAAAGAAAAAGTGCATAGTTCGTGTACACAACTCCTCCGAAACCGTTCAGTCAATCGATCTGAAACTATACACACGTCTTCTACACATATTGAAGATGTGCATCTTGGTGTTTTTATGCCGAAAACATATTTTTTAACAAAAATATCACCTTTTTAACTTAGCCATTTTTTCTACATTTTTCTATACAGTTCTATATACGGTACAGAGTTTGTGTACACAACTCCTCCGAAACCGTTCAGTCGATCGATGTGAAACTATGCACACGTCTTCTACACATATTGAAGATGTGCACCTTGGTATTTCTATGTCGAAAAAATATGTTTAACAAAAATATCACCTTTTTAACTTAGCCATTTTTTCTACATTTTTCTATACAATTCTATATACGGTACAGAGTTTGTGTACACAACTCCTCCGAAACCGTTTATTCGATCGTTCTGAAACTATACACACGTCTTCTACACATATTGATGATGTGCACCTTGCTGTTTTTATGCCGAAAAAATATCTTTTAACAAACATATCGCCTTTTTAACTTAGCCATTTTTTCTACATTTTTCTATACAATTCTATATACGGTACAGAGTTTGTGTACACAACTCCTCCGAAACAGTTCTGTCGATCGTTCTGAAACTATACACACGTCTTCTACACATATTGAAGATGTGCACCTTGGTGTGTTTATGCCGAAAAAGTATTTTTTAACAAAAATATCATCTTTTTAACTTAGCCATTTTTTCTACATTATTGTATCCAATTCCCTATCATTTCTACTTTACACTCTACTTTTCTATCTCTGCCTAAATTAGTATACATGTTTAGCACAACGAGTTGAAGAAATAATGCTAATGACTTTCAAATTCTCATTAATGTTTCTTGCCTTGGTGACAGCTTCACATTTCTGCATCTTCGCTGTCTGGCCCATATTCGACGGGCGTATTTTGTGACTTGCGGCACTCTTGTTACATATGTTATATCTCTGCAACCGCTTCACTGATTGACTTGAACCTTCATATGCATGTTTACCATCCTCCAAATATTCATTGTGCGCAATACCCATGCTGCCCACATGCCCAAAGTCAATGTCAAATGTCTTAAAAGTTTGCGTTAAAGCTTTTGTAAACTTTGCGTTAAAGTTGTTACGTATGTTATATCTCTTCAACCGCTTCACTCATTTACTTGAAACTTCATATGCATGTTTACCATCCTCCACATATTCATTGTGCGTAATACCCATGCTGCCCACATGCACAAGGTCAAGGTCAAATATCTTAGAAGTTTGTGTAAACTTTGCGTTAAAGTTTTTAGCTCGCCTGCACGAAGTGCAGAAGAGCTTATGGCATACCCCCCGGCGTCGTCGCGGTCGTCCACAAACTTAACGTTGGGGTAAATGTCTTATAACTTATGTTTCCTTTCATGGAACACCTTCTTATTTCATACATGTACATGTATTCCTCAGATGACACTCTATCATGCTGTTACAGCAAATCCATGACACACCACCCAACCCTTACCCCAAGGTCACGGTCACAAACTTAGCACATTCATAAACTTAACGTTGGGTAAATTTCTTATAACATCTGTTTCCTTTCATGGAACGCCTTGATATTTCATACATTCCTCAGATGACCCTCTATTATGCTGTAGCAAATGCATGACCCACCACCAAACCCTTACCCCAAGGTCAAGGTCACAAACTTAGCACATTCACAAACTTAACGTTGGGGTAAATGTCTTATAACTTCAGTTTCCTTTCATGGAACGGCTTGATATTTCATACATGCATTCCTCAGATGACTCTCTATCATGATGTAGCAAATCCATGACTCACTACCCAACCCTTACTCCAGGGTCACGGTCACAAACTTAGCACATTCACAAACGTAACATTGGGGTAAATGTCTTATAACTTCTGTTTCCTTTCATTGAACGCCTTGATATTTCATACATGAATTCCTCAGATGACCCTCTATCATGCTGTAGCAACTACATGACCCACCACACAACCCTTACCCCAAGGTCAAGGTCACAAACTTAGCACATTCATAAACTTAATGTTGGGGTAAATTTCTTATAACTTTCTGTTTCCTTTAATGGATCACCTTGTTATTTCATACATGGATTCCTCAGATGACCCTCTATCATGCTGTAGCAAATGCATGACCCACCACCCAACCCTTACCCCAAGGTCGAGGTCACAACCTTAGCACATTCATAAACTTAACGTTGGGGTAATTTTCTTATAACATCTGTTTCCTTTCATGGAACGCCTTGATATTTCATACATGCATTCCTCAGATGACTCTCTATCATGATGTAGCAAATCCATGACTCACTACCCAACCCTTACTCCAGGGTCACGGTCACAAACTTAGCACATTCACAAACGTAACGTTGGGGTAAATGTCTTATAACTTCTGTTTCCTTTCATTGAACGCCTTGATATTTCATACATGAATTCCTCAGATGACCCTCTATCATGCTGTAGCAACTACATGACCCACCACACAACCCTTACCCCAAGGTCAAGGTCACAAACTTATCACATTCATAAACTTAATGTTGGGGTAAATTTCTTATAACTTCTGTTTCCTTTCATGGATCACCTTGTTATTTCATACATGGATTCCTCAGATGACCCTCTATCATGCTGTAGCAAATGCATGACCCACCACCCAACCCTTACCCCAAGGTCGAGGTCACAACCTTAGCACATTCATAAACTTAACGTTGGGGTAATTTTCTTATAACATCTGTTTCCTTTCATGGAACGCCTTGATATTTCATACATGCATTCCTCAGATGACCCCTCTATCATGATGTAGCAAATCCATAACCCACCACCCAACCTTTACCACAGGGTCAAGGTCACAAACTTAGCATGTTCATAAACTTAACGTTGGGGTAAATGTTGTGTAACCTCTGTTTATTTACAGGGAATGTCTTCATATTTCATACATGCATTCATCTGATGACTCTCTATCATGCTGTAGCAAATCCACGATCCATCAACCACCCCTTATCCCAAGGTCAATGTCACAAACTTAGCATGTTCATAAACTTAACATTGGGGTAAATGTTGTGTAACTTCTGTTTATTTACAGGGAACGCCTTGATATTTCATACATGGATTCATCTGATGATACTCTATCGTGCTATAGCAAATCCATGACCCACCGCCCATACCTTACCCCAAGGTCAAGGTCACAAACTTAGCACATTCATAAACTTAACGTTGGGGTAAATGTCTTATAACATCTGTTTTCTTTCATGGAACGCTTTGATATTTCATACATGTATTCGTCAGATGACCCTCTATCATGCCGTTGCAAATCAACGACTCACCACCCAACCCTTACCCCCAAGGTCAAGGTCACAAACCTAGCACATTCATAAACTTAACGTTGGGGTAAATGTTGTGTAACTTCTGTTTATATACAGGGAATACCTTCATATTTCATACATGCATTCATCTGATGATACTCTATCATGCTATAGCAAATCCATGACCCACCTCCCACCCCTTTCCCAAAGGCCATTGCCACAAACTTAGCACATTTATAAACTTTACGTTGGGGTAAATGTCTTATAACATCTGTTTCCTTTCATGGAACGCCTTGATATGTCATACAAGCATTCCTCAGATGACCCTCTATCTTGCTGTAGCAAATCCACAACCCACCACCCAACCCTTACCCAAAGGTTAAGGTCACAAACATAGCATGTTAAACTTAAAGTTGGGGTACATGTTGTGTAAATTCTGTTTCTTTAGAGGGAACGCTTTGATATTTATGCCACCGCTACCGAAAGGTACAGGGGCATATAGTGTTACCGGCGTCCGTCCGTACGTCCGTCCCATCCGTACGTCCGTCCCGTCCATACATCCGTCCGTCCCGTCCGTACGTCCGTCCCGTCCGCGTCCGTACGTCTGTCCTGTCCATACGTCCGTCCCGTCCGTACGTCCCGATATTATATTCTTTAGTAACTTCTACATGGCTTCACATATATTGTCAATATTTATACACGTGATACATATGAACATCCCTTACACACTCCACCCCCCAGTACTTCGACCTTGACCTTTTCCACTTTAAATGTTTGCTTGGCACTTTGGGACAAATCTACGTGCATGTTTCTAAAACCTACACTAACTTCTCAATACTTTTGCAATCACTTCAAATATCTATACACATGATACATATGAACATGCCCTACACACTGCACCACCCAGTACTTCGACCTTGACCTTTGACCTTCACCTTTCTACTTTATTTAAATGTTTACTTAGCACTTTGGCACAAATCTACGTGCACGTTTCTCAATCATACAATAACTTCTCAATACTTTTGGCAATCCCTTAAATATTTATAAACATGATACATATGAACATGCCCTACACACTCCACCACCCAGTACTTCGACCTTGACCTTCACCTTTTCTACTTTAAATGTTTACTTAGCACTTTGGGACAAATCTACGTGCACGTTTCTCAATCCTACAATAACTTCTCAATACTTTTTGCCAATCGCTTAAATATTATACACATGATACATATGAACATGCCCTACACACTCCACCACCCAGTACTTAGACCTTGACCTTTGACCTTCACCTTTTCTACTTTAAATATTTACTTAGCACTTTGGGACAAATCTACGTGCACGTTTCTCAATCCTACAATAACTTCTCAATACTTTTGCCAATCGCTTAAATATTTATATACATGATACATATGAACATGCCCTACACTCTCCACCACCCAGTACTTCGACCGTGACCTTTGACCTTCACCTTTTCTACTTTAAATGTTTACTTAGCACTTTGGGACAAATCTACGTGCACGTTTCTCAATCCTACAATAACTTCTCGATACTTTTGCCAATCGCTTAAATATTTATACACATGATACATATGAACATGCCCTACACACTCCACCACCCAGTACTTCGACCTTCACCTTTTTATGCCCCCGCAACCGAATGGTGAGTGGGGCATATAGTGTTACCGGCGTTTGTCCGTACTCGGGTAAATGGTTTGTAATCAAATATGCCTCGTTTTCTTTGGCTGCAAGCGGGTTCATGTGCCGATAGGCCACATTTCTAGTTAAAAATATTTTATTTTTGTTATTTCTCAATGAAAGTATATGTTGCGACCACTCATTTGAACCGTCTCGATGAGACGGTTCAAATGGTAGTCACAACGTATACTTCTAAGCACATTTAAAGAAAATATTTATGATTTTCCCCAATCAAAATGGCATATCCTCAGCATGAAATGGGTTAACCTCTCGTTAGAGACGTTTTGTACAAATTCCAATTTTGCTGATTTCATTGTTAAAGGTACATGCTCACTCAGTAGGCACACAATAGGAATTAAATAAGTGTATTATTGTGTCACTATTCCACCAGTTCTAATAATTACGAGTGCCTGCTATACAGATATGATTATTATACCCCCACAAACAAAGTTTGAGGGGGTATATATGAGTCGGCTTGTCTGTCGGTCTTGTCGGTCTGTTGGAAATTCCCTTCCGCTCTATATCTTCTACTCCCATGCATGGATTATCAAATGGCTTGGCACAAATGTTTCTCATGATGAGAAGGTGTGTCGCGATCAATAACCACGCACCTACATCCAAGGTCAAGGTCACAGTTGAAGGTCAAAGGTCAAACCTATTGAAATTCTCTTCCGCTCTATATCTTCCACACCGATGCATGGATTATCAAATGCCTTGGCACAAATGTTTCTCATGATGAGGTGTGTCGCGATCAATAACCACGCACCTACGTCCAAGGTCAATGTCACAGTTGAAGGTCAAAGGTCAAACCTGTTGCAGGCGGCAGACAGATAAACTGCATAGTTTGTGTACACAACTCCTCTGAAACCGTTCAGTGGATTGATCTGAAACTATACACACTTTTTATGCCGAACAAATATTTTTTTTACAAAAATATCATCCTTTTAACTTAGCCATTTTTTTAATTTTTAGCCAGGTTTTTTAAAAAAATGTCCAGGTTATTGGATTGGCGAAAGCCGTGCGGCGGGCGGCGCGGGCGGCGGGCGGTGGGCGGCGGGCGGCGTCCACAATCAATGTTAAGTTTGAGTCCATTTCTTTGTTACTGTACCACCTAGGACCACCAAACTTTCACAGCTTCATAATCAAGGGGTGCCCGCCACATATTACTATCCAACATGTTACTTTTTTTTTAACTTCACCCATTTTTTCCGCGCAGTCGCGTTTACAATGTTAAATTTTCGTGTTCAAGTCCATTTCTTTGTTACTGTACCACCTAGGACCACCAAACGTTCACAGCTTCATAATCAAGGGGTGCCCACCACATATTACTATCCAACATGTTACTTTTTTTTAACTTGACCCATTTTTTCCGCGCAGTCGACTTAGCCATTTTCAATGTTAAGTTTTCGCGTTTACAATGTTAAGTTTTCGTGTTTGAGTCCATTTCTTTGGTACTGTACCACCTAGGACCATCAAACGTTCACAGCTTCATAACCAAGGGGTGCCTACCACATAAAACTATCCAACATGTGACCATTTTTTTTACCTTCACCTATTATTTCTACGTAATTGACTTAGCCATTTTCAACGTTAACTTTTTAACGTACGTCTGGTTAAAGTTTTTTGGTTAAAAGTTTTTCGTTATACTATATCTCTGCAACTGCTTCGCCCATTACCTTGAAACTTCACATGGGTGTTTATCATCATCCATAATTACATTCTAACCCCTGTGCCCAATGTCAAGGTCAAATTACGTTTTGAATTTTTTTGTTAAAGTTTTTTCGTGTACTATATCTCTGCAACTGCTTCACACATTACCTTGATACTTCACATGGGTGTTTATCATCATTGTCACACCCGCTTGCAGAAAACGCGATATCGTCGGCATTTTGGCATACCTCCTTCCGTACGTCAGTTTGTCCGGTTAAAGTTTTTTCGTTAAAGTTTTTCCATCTACTATATCTATTTTTTTACTGTCCATGCCTCGCCCCAAGGCACGACATGCAGGCCACGGCCATCTAGTCTACAAAAAGTGGGTATACTTATGTTATCCAAGTGTCTATGCTTGGAAAAAACCTGGCTTTCGTGGCTTTGCCTCGTTTCTTGTTATTAAATTGATTCATTGCGTTCTTGACAAACTCGGCACAGAGTTTTTAATCAAAATCATATTAATCCATTACTCGTGTAAGATCCTCTATAACTGATGAATGAATTTTCAAATGTTTTCAGACTCATTTTCATTGACCATGTACGCAGGTAAAAGGTCAATGTCATACATCTCTAAGGCCAGCATTAAATAATGATCATGAAATTTTTATTCAAACCTATAAAACTCTTCTAATTCTTAAGCTATTTGTAAGTCCAACTCTTTGTGGGGGTATTATGATCACTCCTGTGATAGTTCTAGTTCATACATGCATTCATGTGATGATCCGCTATTGTGCTACAGCAAATCCATGACCCACCCCCACCTCTTTCCCCAAGGTGAAGAACACAAACTTAGCCCATTCATACATGCATTCCTCATGTGAATAGCTATCTTGCTGTAGAAAATCACCAACTTAGTGCGTTCATAAACTTAAAGTTGGGTTAAATTTTGTTTTACTTCTGTTTTCAGGGAGCGCATTGATATTTCATACATGCATTCATCTTAATATGCTATATTATGCTATAGCAAACCCACGACCCACCGTGAACCACTGACCCCAATGTCAAGGTCCACCGCACGCCCCTTAACCCAAGGTCAAGTTATATCATATTCATGTTTTTTATGCAACTGTGCCAAGTTTGAGTGAAGGCTGCCAACAGGCGAGCTTCGTTGTCTTCTGACAACTCTTGTTACGTATGTTATATCTCCTCAATCGCTTCACTCATTGACTTGAAACTGCATATGCATGTTTACCATCCTCCAAATATTCATTGGATTCACCTGAACACTTCAGCAACCCGACCGGTAGATCCATGGAATCGTCTACTGCAACTCCAATATAGTCTTCTTTTGATACCATGGAAATTTATTCTTGTAAATCTTAACCTGGGTATCCCCTGCTTTTCATAGGAGCCGAGTAAAAGGTGGTGAGGCCAAGAGATTTTGCTGTGGTAAGATCACCTGGCAACAAATCAGGATATTGTAAATTCAACTGTTGAATTTGGGCATTTTCCCCAGGTGTATTCTCAGCTCTAAATGTCTTAATTTACAAGTCACTGAGCCATAAAACACCATAAAATCATGCATATATTACCGGTCTGTACCTAGGCGGGCGCGACATGCTGGCCGTGGCCATTCTAGTTGCATTGTTAATATGGCCGTAATATTTGGGCAGGTTTCGTGAAACAAACAGTAGGTCTCTGGTGGGTTAACACCATTGACCCCTATCCCCAGTTATTCATGCGAATCAATATGCCACCACACGAGACAAATAGTAAGACAAACATAGTCCGGCCGCCAGGAGCTTAAGCTTGTTTTGAATAACATATTTGTGTCGAGCCCGCTTGCGGAAAGCGAGACATAGTGATCACATCACGTGGGCTCTTTGGTCATTAGTAGGGGGGCAAGCACCCATACAAATGAATTCTGTTCAACCCGAGAGAGCAAAAGCGACTGTGTCGGTCCGGTGTCGGTCAATTAAATCAGGTGGGACAAGGTTATTTTTGGGGTCATTAAGTGCACATGGGTCAACTGAGTGCAAAACTCACTCTATTTTGATAATACAATATGTACTTGCATAACATTACAGAAAACTCCGATAAAGTATGTTTTATTGGTGATTATTGTTTTATGGGAATATACAAAGCAGATCGGTTTTCTCGGACGTCTATCGTTGAGAGTATCAACATATTCAAGATGGCCACCAAGCATCAATATTTAGCCTGAAATGTGTACTTATTTGATGAATGAAATCAAATAGGCACTTGGATCTTGATCGGACGGACGCAGAAAAACCTTTGGATATCATGTATTAATTTTAAACATTGATGGAGGCTATCAAATCCATATGAATCCAAGATGGACGCCAAATATTCATCAAGATCAGGCAGCATTATCTACAATGTGGTGGACCATATCTTGGTACTGAGCTAGATATGAACATATTAGTTTGATTTTCATCTGAGATACGATATTAAAAATATAGATAAATATTCATGCTCTTCTTAAAGAGCGTTTTTAATTCAAAATGGCCGCCATATTTTCAAAAAAAATCTAAAGTTATTGAATATAATGTTTAGTTTTGCTTTACTTATGTATACTACTGCATTCTGTTGGGTGGTTAAATCAGTAAGTTGGACACACTTGATTTTGAAGTCATTTGTAATTGTGTTTATCCAAATGGTTGCCTCATTTAGGCTATTTTAATATAGTGTAGTACTGGCAATTGCGCGTTTCTTTTCATTTACTTTTACATGTATTTATAGGACATATTCACACGTGTTCAGACTAGTAGATCGCTGATAATACACTTGGTGATGCTCGAATTAGGTTACACTCGTTGTAGAGTCATACTATTAAAATACATGTACTGTTTGTTTTACATATTGTATTTTATTGAGTCTTACGGTATCATATACGTTGTAAATTGTACTATAATGCCTTGTCATACCGCAGATAAGTTTCTCGGCTTTTGATTGGCTAGCTTGCCTGGTCATATATATTATATGACCTGCCAAGACCGTCGGACATACAGGAATTGCGATTACCCTCCGGCGCCTCGCGTCCAATGAAGAACATTTTGCAAGCGTCTACCGATTGCGAATTGTATTCCTCACTAAACACAATAAAACCCCGAATTTATCAATACAAGTAACAAATTGTACACTCAAAACCAGTCTATATTGCTTATTTTTCCATAAATATTCTTCGCTCATCAAAATATGAGCGAAAAATTAGCCAAAATGACGAAAATTGCTTTTCAAATCTAAACGGGCTTGCCTTCGTGACACGGCTATATTTAGGTCACAAACTATGGGTTCCACGCACGAAACCGCGGTGTAGCAATGACAGCGAATGTTTGGGAACCAGTCGCATTATTCTAGAGGCGCCAAAGAGAGAGCAGATCGATAGAGCAGTGGAATATACATTAAATTACACGATATAAAAAAACTGTCATAAAGTCGTTTTCGATGGATTTCTTACTCCATATTTAGTTTGTTTTCGTTTAATAAAAAAACAAAATGTTCATTTACTTTACGCCTTTATATTAAGACTGACGGTAGAAAATCGAATCTCGGATTATTTTTCTTTTCCTGAAAAAACGCAAAGATCAAAATAAGAGATATGTTTATATAACGGCCAAATACAGGATCTGCGGTATGACAAATATGTTATTGTGATTCTACACAGGCTATATGGTGTAATATTGCCCGTCTGAAGGTATGTTCACCCTCGGCTATCGCCTCGGGTGAACATACCTCCAGACAGGCAATATTACACCATATAGCCTGTGTAGAATCACAATAACTTATAATATATGTATACACTATATATTGCGATTGGTACACATGCTATAGTTCGGCCATGTTCGCATTACAGTCAGATATTGAACTGTTATATGCTGATGTGCGGCTAAGTACCATGACATTTCAATCACTTTAGACTTATAACCAATTAAACAAAATGTAAAATAGAACACTTACCAAATAGTATGTATTAACGTTTCTGTTTCCGTGAATATCCATACATTCACAAGTGGATATACCCATATGCATACATTTAAATTACGCTGAAATATTTAATAATTGTCCCATATAACCATACGTCTGTACAAGGAAGATCAGCATATTCTATTTCAGCAAAACTTTCCGCATGACTGCTTGTATAATCGTCGCTGATAACTGGAAATATATTCTCAATTAACATATACTCTCATCAATAAAAGTCCCGTCTCCTGCACTGAAATCAATATATTGACAGCGTATAATTGCGTGTCACATATATAAAACATAATATGCTGTAACGAATGCTCATGATTTAGAGGCCTCATATCAGCTATGTGTCAATGTTTAGCTTTACACGTTTCGCTTCCAGGTTAGCTCAAACCTGGTTAGTTGAAAATCCAGTCACGGGAATTGCGTTTTTGTACTGAAAAGTGGTTGTTTGGTCGATCTGTGTACATTATTTATCCATGAATCGCAATGTCAACTACCCAAATACGTGCATGTGAAAATAAGTGTCTCTGTTTGGTCTCTTACGATCTTAATTATATGTCGTATGTTGGTGTGTATAGACACGGACGATGGAACTTTCTGATATAATTATAGATTAGCATAGAATAATCAACCATGTTCATTTTAATGCATTTAATGTATTATGTATTATATTACACATATGGTTGTGATATTATAATACACAGGTATGACACTTACACATACCATGAACGGACATTATATAACTACAACATATATGATTACAGTGTATGGTATTCCCCAGAAACAGTGCCCTTCATAACTGTGATACATATACATACATATGCATTCAATATAGATTGCATTATGACCGCATAATACATTTTTATAACTTATTCTTTCTATGTACCAAGCAATCTCATGAATGACCTCAACATATGTTCCATCATGAATTCACAACATATTGATCTTGATCGCATTATGGTTTAATATCCATACGTATGTGACTCACAAATACTGAATCATTAAATGTTATTGTTAATAAACACATGCCGTTTATGAACTGAGATGTAATGGTCTGGATGACACCATACAATGACTTCGTAGAATATAGAGTAATGTGAATATGGCTCACAAATACTGGTTATTAACTTATTCATGCATGTACTTACATGACCTAGCACATGGCTACCGGCATATGACTACTTAAATGATACATCATCCAACGGGTATTTTATTTTTGGCAATAAGAACATCATATGTCGTATATAAACTGAGATTCGATGGCCATGATCACACCATTGACTCTACATATATACGATATGTATATGTTATATCATTCGCCAATTTACAAGTAATTGATTATGTCTCTTGCTACACCGACAAGCAAGTTATTGGTATTCCATGTTCATGTTAATGTCGTCAATATTACGACTTTGTTAAAATAATAAATGTGTCGATAAATATTATTCAAGTATAAATGGTGGGAATATAATGTATGCAAATGCATATTAGTGTCTTCTATAGGGCACTAATGGGGACATTAGCATTTATAATACATATAGCTCAAGATGCGATGACGTGGTTTTCGTTTTCATATCCAAAATAAATAAGCATATTTCTTCGCTATTAAAAAACGCTGCTTTTATTAAGTGGGAAGTGAATAATGGTAGTTGTTACGTAGCCAGTCAAGTTCAGAATTCGTCAACTTCCCTGTCGTGTACCGCATTAACACATTGATTATCGTTTTTCATCGGCTTCGTTATAATGGAAAATGGAACAATATCCGCATCCGCATGGAGCGTACCGGTATCACATGGTTTCAATGTATGCAACAGTAACCATACTTTTATAAATCAATGACTCTTTTCGAGGGCTTGAATGGCCGGAGGCAGCTATGGGGGTACGGAGCCATGCTCTTCCAGACAATTGTGAAATCCAGATGGTCTGAAATACCATTTTATATATTCTCAGCAAAAACTGAGTACATACATGTAATACGATTCTGCTGCTTGCATCAATATTATAAAATGACTACGTATTGACAATAATTCTTATTTTAGTGCTTGAAAGAGTGGACACCAAGGCACGACGAGGGAGGTTGGGGAGGGGGTCGTCCGACCGCATCGACCCCCTGGTTACGGACCTGTTGCAATCATAAAATGCAACATTGGTGTTCATGGTCGTGTTAAAGATAACATGATAGAGTTCCGGTTTAATGTTTAATGGTTTTAAACGGACTATCGACAGCTCATTTCATTTGCATGGATGGGGGCGGGTAACTGAATATTTGCATACAATTTCCATCCAGCCCTGACATTAGACAAACCGGATCTACTGTCAGGTCTTCACCACACTATAGTAACTTAGCCCCTCCCCATAAACATAGTAGGATTACCACTGATCGTATTACTCTTATAATGAGGTTAGCCGGATTCAACTCTCGCCTACAATCAAACTGAACATGTGAATAATGGCCAAGCCAGGGATATCGCGCTCCCCGGCAATTATCAACCCACCATCGTTAATTATATAATAAATTACCATTCACATGCTCCCAACCTGTCACTGTATTTTATTTATATCCGAATACAGTTATTAGACACGGGCATTATGTTCATTTACTCAAATGCATTAATACCTAGATGTAATTGTAAAGATGTTCCTGTTTCCTTTGACATTGTCAACTAGTATTCAGAATTATGTTCCACTTGAAATCCAAATTCGTGACTATGTAGTCGTTTACTAACCATTACCATGTTACAGCTAGGATCTATTGTTATCCATGAGTTGCACCAATATTTTCTTGCTAGCTCATATTATAAAACTACGCACTATAGTAGCCAACTAAAATCGCGGTCATAAAATATTATTCTCAATGTTATCGAAAACATTAAAACATTGATTTTATGGTGTGGCATATGCTATGTCGTTGATGACTACCCTACTTAATATATATGTGTCAGAATTGTATCCATGTTGGCAGCGATCTTTGATTTACCTTTGTCTGCGGCGACAGATAATTCGGTACAGTTTGGAACACAAGCCTCGCACTTTTAAAATATTACACATATGATTTCCAATTATGTTTCATTTCTTTACTACGTTGTCGATCAACAGAACCTAAGAGCTTAAGCGATATTTAGCGGCCATCTTGAATATTCCAACATGGTCAAATAATAAGTGTATTAGATGGACTCATTCATTTTTGCAAAGAACACATTCAATAAAAACAAAAAGGCAAACAACTGAAATATAAATGTGCATGAAAGTGTAGCTATATATTGTTGTTATTCCACACACATTTACTGCATGTCTGTGTGAATATTTGGCGGCCATCTTATATGTATATGAATTTGTCAGTGGTGAATTGTTTTTTTATAAGTTATCAAAACGTAGTTCTATGTATGTAAACGCATAATGTAAGTACCAAACGCCATATAATAATCAAGTCAGAATATATTTAAGACAAAATGTTGATACCTGGCGACCATCTTGAAAATCACAAAATACACACCGGTTTGAACCAACATACAAACGAATCGTCTCATATATGTCATAAGGAAGAATATTCAACAATTTAAACAACTTTCTCTGATATTTGAAGCATGATATGCACGTACATGTCCATCTACTGATATAAAATATGTTTCTGAACTCATTTGACCTCTTTGCACTTAATTACCTCAAAAGTGACCTTGTCCCACCTAATTTGATTAACCGACACCGGATTCATGTTCAGGAATGTATGATGTATCAATCTAGCATAGTCGTTGCTTTTGCTCTCTTGGGTTGAACAGAAATCGTTTTTAAGCCACTTCTCTTCAAAGTGCCCCTCCACTACATCATCTATATATTCATTATGTGTCCCACTCATGCGGCCCCTGTGCCCCAAGGTCAAGGTCAAATGACTTAGAAGTTTGCGTTAAAGTTTCGGTCAAAATGTGCGTTAAGGTTTTCACATACCTACTATCTCTGTAACCGTAAGTCAGATTTGCTTGAAACTTCGTATGCTTATTAGGCATCATCCATATATTCATTCTGTGTCCCACTCATGCAGCTCCTGTGCCCCAAGGTCAAGGCCAAATGTCGTTATTATAAAATCTGCGTTAAAGTTTTTACATACCTTAAATCTCCATGATTGTTAGTCGAATCTACTTCCAACTTCCAATACTTCCTTTTCATTATCCATATTTTCATTCCATAGCCTGCCCATGTGGTTCACATGCCCAATTTCAAGGTCAAATTACTTTGAAATTTGTGTTTTGTGTTAAAGTTTTTACATGCCTTATATCTCCACAACACTTACTCTGATTTACTTCCAACATCCAATACTTCGTATTCATCATCCATATTTTCATTCTATAGCCTGCCCATGTGGTCCACATGGTCAAGGTCAAATGACTTTGAAATTTGTGTTAAAGTTTTTACATACCTTATATATCCACAACACTTCGATTTGCTTCAAACTTCAAATAATTCTTTATTATCATCCATATTTTCATTCTATATAGCACACCCATGCGGCCCACGTGACCAAGATCAATGTCAAATGACTTTAAAATATGCGTTAAAGCTTTTACATACCTTATATCTCCACAACCCTTAAATCAATCTTCAAATAAATGCAATCTGAGACCATCAAATGCCTCGGCGGGCTCGACATGCGGGCCATGGCCATCTGGTTTATATTAGCCATGGTGTTTGCACAGATCATCCACATCAAGAATCCGACTGATGACACTCTATCATCCTTGAGCGTTTTTAGAAATCTGCATAAATCCACAATGGCCGCCAATTATATTGTGCCATATAGTGGTCAACAACAAACTTCAATTCAAGTCAGTGTTATATGGGAAAAATCGAACATGGCCGCCAAACGTAGATATTTTACATATGACTGCTCTCACACTCCATATTAAAACACAATGAATACTAATCATTGCTATATTGGTACAATAAACGCTTTCAGTAAGTTTGATACACAATTAGACACGTTTGTGGAGAGCAATGTCCAATAATAGTACGATATTAGTGTATGAGACGTTCTAGAAATAAGGACGGTCCAGCCAAAATGGCAAGTATGCCAAGAAGAATTGTTTGTTATGAAATAACTAAACTCGTTAATTACATACCATAGATATCACGTAGGGGAATCACGTGGTCTATTGGTTTAGTTTCCTTAACTGTGGCATCCATGCGATGTGAGGTAAATCTTTTTTAGCTCGACTATTCTAAGAATAGTTACAGCTTATGTTGTCACCCCGGCGTCGGCGTCACCGTCACCGTCACCTCTTGGTTAAGGCTTTTAGTCAAGCTTGTATATGGAATACTACTGGCCCTACACCCACCATACTTGCGCAACTTCATCTCCTAGTGATGTACATCAATAACCCCTGATCAATATTTGACCTTGACCTACATTTCCTCTTGAATTACTTAGTTAATTAATTCCCTTAAGGTTAAGGTTTTTAGTCAACCTTGGTTAAGGTTTTTTAGTCAAGCTTGTACATGGAACACTATTGTGCATACAGACACCATACTTGGACAACCTTTTCTCATAGGGATGTACATCAATAACCCCTGATCTATATTTGGACCGTGACCTACATTTCCTCTTGAATTACTTAGTTAATTTCCCCTTGGTTATGGTTTTTAGTCAAGCTTGTATATGCAATACTACTGGCCCTACACCCACCATACTTGGACAACTTCATCTCCTAGTGATGTGCATCAATAACCCCTGATCAATATTTGACCTTGACCTACATTTCCTCTTGAATTACTTACTTAATTCCCCTTGGTTAAGGTTTTTAGTCAACCTTGGTTAAGGTTTTTAATCAAGCTTGTACATGGAATACTATTGTGCATCCAGACACCATACTTGGATAACTGTTTCTCATAGGGCTGTACATCAATAACCCCTGACCTTTATTTTACCTTCACCTACATTTAACCTTGAATTACTTGGTTAATGTTTATAGTCCAGCTTGTATATGGAATACTCATGGGCCTACATCAACCATACTTGGACAACTTCATCTCCTAGTGATGTACATCAATAATCCCTGACCTATATTTGACCTTGACCTACTTTTATCCTTGGATTGCTTAGTTATTTCCCCTTTGGTTATGGTTTTTAGCCAAGCTTGTATATGGAATACTCCTGGGCCTACAGAAACCATACTTGGAAAACTTCATCTCCTAGTGATGTACATCAATAACCCCTGACCTATATCTGACATTGACCTACATTTAACCTTGAATTACTTACTTAATTTCCCTTGGTTAAGGTTTTTAGTCGACCTTGGTTAAGGTTTTTATGCAGGCCGCAGCCACCTTCTTTGTCTAGCTATATGTACATCGAAAACCCTCGTAGTCGAGCTATGCTGTTCTCCTACAGCTCTTGTTAGTCAAGCTTATACATGGAATACTACTGGCCCTACACCCACCATACTTGGACAACTTCATCTCCTAGTGATGTACATCAATAAACCCTGATCAGTATTTGACATTGACCTACATTTCCTCTTGAATTACTTAGTTAATTCCCCTTGGTTAAGGTTTTTAGTCAACCTTGTACATGGAATACTATTGTGCATACAGACACCATACTTAGACAACCTTTTCTCATAACGATGCACATCGATAACCCCTGATCTATATTTGACCTTGACCTACATTTCCTCTTGAATTACTAGTCAACCTTGGTTAAGGTTTTTTAGTCAAGCTTGTACATGGAATACTATTGTGCATACAGACACCATACTTGAACAACCTTTTCTCATAGGGATATACATCGATAACCCCTGATCTATATTTGACCTTGACCTACATTTCCTCTTGAATTACTAGTCAACCTTGGTTAAGGTTTTTAGTCAAGCTTGTACATGGAATACTATTGTGCATACAGACACCATACTTGAACAACCTTTTCTCATAGGGATATACATCAATAACCCCTGATCTATATTTGACCTTGACCTACATTTAACCTTGAATTACTTAGTTAATTCCCCTTGGTTAAGGTTTTTAGTCAACCTTGGTTAAGGTTTTTAGTCAAGCTTGTACATGGAACACTATTGTGCATACAGACACTATACTTGGACAACCTTTTCTCATAGGGATGTACATCAATAACCCCTGATCTATATTTGACCTTGACCTACATTTCCTCTTGAATTACTTACTTAATTCCCCTTGGTTAAGGTTTTTAGTCGAGCTTGGTTAAGGTTTTTAGTCAAGCTGGTACATGGAATACTATTGTGCATACAGACACCATACTTGGACAACCTTTTCTCATAGGGATGTACATCAATAACCCCTGATCTATATTTGACCTTGACCTACATTTCCTCTTCAATTACTTAGTTAATTTCCCCTTGGTTATGGTTTTTAGTCAAGCTTGTATATGCAATACTACTGGCCCTACACCCACCATACTTGGACAACTTCATCTCCTAGTGATGTGCATCAATAACCCCTGACCTATATTTGACCTTCACCTACATCACCTACATTTCCTCTTGAATTACTTACTTAATTCCCCTTGGTTAAGGTTTTTAGTCAACCATGGTTAAGGTTTTTAATCCAGCTTGTACATGGAATACTATTGTGCATCCAGACACCATACTTGGATAACTTTTTCTCATAGGGATGTACATCAATAACCCCTGACCTATATTTGACCTTGACCTACATTTAACCTTGAATTACTTAGTTAATTCCCCTTGGTTAATGTTTTTAGTCAACCTTGGTTAAGGTTTTTACTCAAGCTTGTACATGAATACTATTGTGCATACAGACACCATACTTGGACAACCTTTTCTCATAGTGATGTACATCAATAACCCCTGATCTATATTTGACCTTGACCTACATTTCCTCTTGAATTACTTAGTTAATTCCCCTTGGTTATGGTTTTTAGTCAAGCTTGTACATGGAATACTACTGGCCCTACACCCACCATACTTGGACAACTTCATCTCCTTGTGATGTACATCAATAAACCCTGATCAATATTTTACCTTGACCTACATTTCCTCTTGAATTACTTAGTTAATTCCCCTTGGTTAAGGTTTTTATTCAACCTTGTACATGGAATACTATTGTGCATACAGACACCATACTTAGACCACCTTTTCTCATAACCATGCACATCGATAACCCCTGATCTATATTTGACCTTGACCTACATTTCCTCTTGAATTACTAGTCAACCTTGGTTAAGGTTTTTAGTCAAGCTTGTACATGGAATACTATTGTGCATACAGACACCATACTTGAACAACCTTTTCTCATAGGGATATACATCAATAACCCCTGATATATATTTGACCTTGACCTACATTTCCTCTTGAATTGCTTAGTTAATTCCCATTGGTTAAGGTTTTTAGTCAAGCTTGTAGATGAAATACTCCTGGCCCTACACCAACCATACTTGGACAACTTCATCTCCTAGTGATTTACATCAACAACCCCTGACCTATATTTGACCTTGACCTACATTTATCCTTGAATTACTTAGTTAATTCCCCTTGGTTAAGGTTTTTAGTCAACTTTGGTTAAGATTTTTACTCAAGCTTGTACATGGAATACTATTGTGAATACAGACACCATACTTGGACAACCTTTTCTCATAGTGATGTACATCAATAACCCCTGATCTATATTTGACCTTGACCTACATTTCCTCTTGAATTACTTAGTTAATTCCTTTTGGTTAAGGTTTTTTGTCAACCTTGGTTAAGGTTTTTAGTCAAGCTTGTAAATGGAATACTATTGTGCATACAGACACCATACTTGGACAACCTTTTCTCATAACGATGTACATCAATAACCCCTGATCTATATTTGACCTTGACCTACATTTCCTCTTGAATTACTTAGTTAATTCCCCTTGGTTAAGGATTTTAGTCAAGCTTGTAGATGAAATACTCCTGGCCCTACACCAATCATACTTGGACAACTTCATCTCCTAGTGATGTACATCAACAACCCCTGACCTATATTTGACCTTAACTTACATTTAACCTTGAATTACTTAGTTAATTACCCTTGGTTAAGGTTTTTAGTCAACCTTGGTTAAGGTTTTTAGTCAAGCTTGTACATGGAATACTATTGTACATACAGACACCATACTTGGATAACTTTTTCTCATAGTGATGTACATCAATAACCCCTTACCTATATTTTACCTTTACCTACATTTAACCTTGAATTACTTACTTATTTCCCCTTGGTTAAGGTTTGTACTCAAACTTGGTTAATGTTTATAGTCAAGCTTGTATATGGAATACTCCTGGGCCTACAGCAACCATACTTGGACAACTTCATATCCTTGTGATGTACATCAATAATCCCTGACCTAAATTTGACCTTGGCCTACTTTTATCCTTGGACTACTTAGTTATTTCCCCTTGGTTAAGGTTTTTAGTCAAGCTTGTATATGGAATACTCCTGGGCCTACAGCAACCATACTTGGAAAACTTCATATGCTAGTGATGTACATCAATAACCCCTGACCTATATCTGACATTGACCTACATTTAACCTTGAATTACTTACCTAATTTCCCTTGGATAAGGTTTTTAGTCAACCTTGGTTAAGGTTTTTATGCAGGCCGCAGCCACTTTGTTTGTCAAGCTATATGTACATCGACAACCCTCGTAGTCGAGCTATGCTGTTCTTCTACAGCTCTTGTTCATATGTATGTTTGCCGTTCGTTCCTTTCAGTGATAACCATACTCAGGTCGTTAACGCTACTGGTCCGACACTACTAACTTTAATAGCATTCCTTCTGTAGATAGTCTGAACATTCTTGTACTTACATCTCCTAAATCAATGTCGCCAGACTGAGCAAAGTGGCGGGGGATAGGCTGACCGCCGGAAACCCGAACATTGCGGATCTGAGCGACGTCCACCGTCCCACGAAGCTTGCCGAGGACTTCTCCGAGTTGTACGACAACGAATGGACGGACGCCTTCGAGGAGGTTCCCATGGAGACAGAGAAGGACAAGGTCAAATTCTTGTTTAACCTGTTAAAGGTGAGTAATCAGGTCAGGTTCTTGTTTAACCTGTTAAATGTACACGTTCATGTCAAGTTCTTGTTTAAATTGTTAATGGTATGTAGTCAGGTCAACTTTTGTTTAACCTGTTAAGGGTAGGTAGTCGTGTAAAACATTTGTTTAACCTGTTAAAGGTGACTAGCCGGGTCAAATTATTGTTTAACCTGTTAGTACATAGTCGAGTCAAGTTCTTGTTTAACCTGTTAATGGTATGTGGTCAGGTCAACTTTTGTTTAATCTGTTAAAGATACGTAGTCGTGTAAAACCTTTGTTTAACATGTTAAAGGTGACCAGTCGGGTCAAATTCTTGTTTAACCTTTTAAAGGCCGTGCTTCTCAGATTTGTATGAAATGCGAGCAAAATAGTCAGTAAAATATCATTTCACTGTAGATTTGTTTTGCTTACAGAACATATATGACCCTAAAGGTGACCTGAAAAATGAAATTAAAAAATAAAACAAATAATTGTATTAATGAAAAAAATAACTTGCGTTGAAAAAGCTAGTTTTGCTAAATATAACAGTCATATTTCCCGTGGATGACACACTTGTGTTGACTAGACACTACGACATTGACTACATCAGCGAAAACTGTCAGTTCTTGCAATGTTAAGTTTGATTAGTTTTGTTTATCATACGATTAGTTTCGTTTATCATACCCGCATATCGTGTGCTATGGTATTACATTGTGGTGTTTATATACAAGTGTTCAATGCTGAAAACACAGTGTAATAAAGCCCTTGAAGACTTTCAAGCCGGTGTACCTGTGTGTTTTACCTGCAGCTAGGCGGTAGTCAGTAGTAACCATGAATCGGTAGTTAGGATCACTACTCGTGTCGTGTTGATCTGTGACGCAATAGGCCTACAAACATGTTACATTTAGCATCTATAACGTCCTGAAGTGGATGTTTATAATATCAGAAAGTGACATTCAAATGCTATGATTGGTCGTTTTGTTTGGAGTATGCGAAGGGTACATTTAACGATGGGTTTCAGTCTTAACGGTTTCCCGATATCCCTGCTTTGACCCTCCGATACATGTTTGATTGTCTTGTATGTGAGAGTTGAATCCGGTTATACCCATTATAAAAGTATTACGATTAGTACTAATCCTATTACTTTTTGGGAATGTGGCTAAGTGACTCTGGTATGGTGAGGACCTGGCACCAGGTCTTTTTATTCTAATTTCAGGACTGAATATATTATATTTTTTCTGTAAATATTCAGTTCTGATTTTGGGACCCCCATCACATCACGTAGCATATTGGATTCGACACCGTTAACCCGGCATAAAATTACACTAGCTGTTGATAGACCGTTAAACTCCATTAAATCAATTATTAGCGGACAAATGCATGTTTATGATCAGTGACCAGTTGTGATTATATTCCTATAAAATGTATTGATGTACCCAACTGTTCTTGTGAAATGCATCTTCGGAGGTACCATCGGAGACACTGTCGGTATAATTCATGATGGCCAGAAGCAATTGTTGATATTATAATATAGAAAATACCAGGTTAGAAAACATCAGGTAAGGAAATATGCACTAAATACAGCAACTAGAAGGTTCCACAATGTCCAGCCGTGGGTAAACGTTTGCCTTGGCACGAGGGAACTGTTTGAACCCCAAGGCCGTAGGCCTTGGGGTTCAAACAGTTCCCGAGTGCCACGGCAAACGTTTACCCATACCTGGACATGGTCGTACGTTATTGTTACTTTTCATGATGGCCAGAAGCAAGTGTTGTATTATAATATAGAAAACATCAGCTAAGGAAACATGCTCTAAATATAGCAAATATGCCAGTCTCACTCAATCACACTATTTAGAGCGTTGGATATAAAAACGCTTACATACAATGATGCAGGTTGCAGTACAATAAAAATCCACTTAACTAAATAGCACATGTGCAATAAAAAAAGTATATTTGAACATGTGGACAGGACTTTGAAAGCAATTTAAACAATAGTATTTATTATAAATCGTTTACGGTAACGTTAGCCGACGTCGAACTGCTTCGTGATGACGTGGATGCCTGCGTATAATTTACTGATGTACGAACTTATACGGGTATACTTCATGGAACCAATATATTATTGTCTGCAGTGCTGAACCAGCTTTCCAATGGCATAGTTCACAGCCAGTTTGACCAAATGTTTCTGTAAACACTGTCCTAGAACCTTATGACTGCACTTCGTAGTATGCAATAATAGTGTTGAGTATTCTCGTCAATTACTGGACAGGTATTAGTTTGCTCTGTGCAGAAGTTTTCAGACAAATTAACGGTATCCACATCCATTGTATGTACATCATGGACATCATCATATATTGTTGTTTTCTTCAGCGTTCATACGAGTTGTGCCTGGCCGAATCCGGTGAACTATTCAAGCATGTGTTGTCACAACACGCAAGTAGTGTTGTACACGGCGTCGACCAACTGGAGTTTACGGTTCCAGAACACAAGAACGTTGCCAAGAGCGACATATCAGTAAATATATATGGCCTTGTCAAACATTCAAAGTATTCACGGTGGGAAAACCCATTCCAGTCAATTGATACACTAAAGTCTTATTTTTGTTGGTATTCTGTTTATTTCTCCATATGGCCATACAAAGTACTTTGGTTCTCAGATATCGCCGCATCAGAAATATTCCTGCACATCGAGCATTTTATCGTCATGGACAAATACAATCGTACTGTAAATTCACCACATGATCAATAAAAAACACTACCATGCACAAATATCTTAAATTTAATCATGTCTGACGAATTCCTGGTGATTTTTCACCTTGAAAGAGGTGATCTTAATTTTATAGAGCATATATGGATCTGACGACTTGAAAACAATCAGAGACGAACATCTCGAACAAACAAAATATATTGAAAAAAATCCGCCCTCCCACGTCAAATTCCGCAAACCCCATGTCTGAGAACCAATTGAAAGTACTTCTTTTGTATAGCCTAAACGTATATGATGTTGCTGAGTCCTTGCTCTTGAAACCCTCTGTCGTTGTCATCAAGGTTTTGTAAAGAACTTTCATAAAAACACAGATACCGGATGAGTCTAAAAAACGAAAGAAAATGTGGCAATCGACTCCGAACCGTGGCTTGGTAACTTGAAAATGATACGTGTATAACTAAGAAAACAAATTTTAAATGCAGAAAGTTTGTTCACTATTTCCAAACTTATGAAAAATATGTTTTGACATTTCCCCCCATGTTTCATCCGTATACTATAGACATATTCACCCATGTGTAGCTGTCTATGTGGATTTAACATAGGTTTCATATACGTATTTAGATATTTAACTAACAGACTAAAGCTATTTTATGTCCGTTTTTTTTCGCATAGACGAAAGTTCAACCTGAGCGAAATGACGTGGACACAAAAGATGACATGGGAACAGTACCAGATACCGTGAAACAAACTGCACGTGACAGGACAAATGACATCAAATCAACAACTCAAGTGAGTACTGAAATTTATCAGGTAACTGGTTTTGTATTGTTCCAATACGTACTGACTAATAACATACTATGGTATCAGACGTTGACCTGATACGAATATCCGGGCTACAACGAATTGAAAACTAACGTTTCATTAGTTGACCAGCATCGCATGACTTTACCGAACGATGCCAATGTAATTACATGTACGAAATGTAAACAAGTCCGCGTTCTTGTAAACAAAAACTAATTGATATTTGACCATTGGCGACCACGAAACATTACCTGATAAATATAATACCTGACTGCTGTATGTTGATATCACGTTTATCAGACTCGACTCGAAAACGGTAGGCATTCCTAGTACGCGTTTACTAGCATTAAAAAGACACTGAACGTCGTGAATTTTTCACCAGTGCGATTTCCGTGAACATTTTATTTTGAGAATAGACTCGATCTAATATACAAGTAATTGAAAAAAGCATTACGCTAGTTTTTCCGTAGGCCCGTTCTATTTGCGTATTGTGCTGACGATTGCTATATGTATGCAGTTGGAAAGTATACAGTAAATGTTTAAGGTGATGAAGCGGTTTGTTTAATCTTGTTTCATTCTCACATGTACATATAATACACATATGTACACATGTGTTGGACATGTTGGAGGCTGAGTAGACGTGCATACTACATATGACGACCGTTTGTAACAATGTTGTCAAATGTTATGATACTGACTAGTATGTCAATGGATAAATTGCCGTGAATATAGCCGTTGGTGGGACTTTAATTAAAACCCATTCAATTATTCACTCACTTACAGGGATGGGTTTTTAATCTAATTGGTAGAGTATTGGACTTTAATTACAAAGGTCGTGGATACAGTCACGACATCGGGATGCAAAGTACTTTCTGAGTATTTCCATTAGAATTTCGGATGAGCCGTGGAATCCAAGACCCATCTTTTTGTGTGACTGTGCCTGGACAATGGGACTTTAACTTTCTGTTTCACGTACACCTACCAAACTTTTAAACCTATTTACACACACTAAAACTCCATCTTTTTCACATAGCCCTACATGTAAATGATGAAGGGCATGGGGGTCTCCCATGTTAAAAATGTCACGCGTTGAGCAGTTTTCGACATTTTCATATTGTCGAACAGCTTCCTGGATTTCATCATAAAAATAAACGGCACTAACATCGTCATTATGTGAACAAATCTTACCATTCTGAAAAATATAGGCATCCTACTTCGATTAGTCGGTGTTTGTATATCAATTTCATCAGTAAATTTCTTGAATTTGGTGAAAATAGAAGATGATGTCAACCAAATATCTCCAATCTTTGTTGTTACTCGTGACAACAGATGTCAACTGAGCGCTGATTGGCTGGAATTCAATGAAGGCGACTGGCCTCCAAGCAAGTCCATTTCGCCGGAGGGGAGAACCTGCCATTGTTTTTGTCGAAGTAGTAAGCGTACTGCCAATTTCATTGTGGCGTGGAAATTGTTTTATGAACACTGTTGATTTTTCAGATGCAATCTTGGGAAATTTGTTACATAAACAGTAATGTATTATCTTGAAGTTGTGCAATTTGAACAAATTATGGTCAATTCGTGGAAGCCTGGAAATACTTCTCTGAATCTGTGGTAACAGCATACTCATTATTTTCTCTCCAAAAACATGTTAAAGAAAGACTGGGTCAGACATCGTAATACTTATACTAAATTGCACATGTAAATCAATGCACCATTTTATTGTCGAGCCCGCTTGCGGAAAGCGAGACATAGTGATCACAATGACTCCGTACCGGGCGTCCGTGCGTGCCGTCCGTGCGTCCGAAATCTGCGTTAAAGTTTTTAAATACCTTATATCTCTGCAGTCCTAAGTGACATCCACTTGAAACTTCATATGCATATTAGTCCTGATCCATATATTCATGCTGTATCCCACTCATGCGGCCCCTGTGCCCAAGGTCAAGGTCAAATGACTTAGAAGTTTGCGTTCCGAAATATGCGTTAAAGTTTTTAATTACCTTGTATCTCTGCAGTCCTAAGTCACATTGACTTGAAACTTCATTTACTTATTAGTCATCATCCATATATGCATTCTGTGTCCCACTCATGCGGCCCCTATGCCCCTATGTCAAGGTCAAATGACTTAGAAGTTTGCGTTCCGAAATCTGCGTTAAAGTTTTTAAATACCTTATATCTCTGCAGTCCTAAGTCATATTGACTTGAAACTTCATATATTTATCAGTCATCATCCATATATTCATGATGTATCCCACTCATGCGGCCCCTGTGCCCAAGGTCAAGGTTAAATGACTTAGAAGTTTGCGTTCCGAAATCTGCGTTAAAGTTTTTAAACACCTTAATCTCTGCAGTCCTAAGTCACATTGACTTGAAACTTCATATGCTTATTAGTCATCATCCATATATTCATTCTGTGTCCCACTCATGTGGCCCCTGTGCCCCTATGTCAAGGTCAAATGACTTAGAAGTTTGCATTAAAGTTTCTGTAAAAATTTGTGTTAAAGTTTTCACATACCTACTATCTCTGTAACCTTATTGGGCATCAAGCTTCAAATAAATACACTCTAAGACCATCAAATGCCTCGGCGGGCTCGACATCGGGCCCACGGCCATCCTCGTTTCATTACATTGCCAAAATCATGCGTTTTATTCAGTTATGTTCAAGTACATGCTCAGCTATCAGAAACTGTGATAAACAGGGGAGATGAGTTGGCTTGGTATAATTTGACATTTTCGCTATACATTACTTTTTTTTGTACAAGTAGATCTAAAGAAAAAATGTGAAATTTCTTTAAAAACAAATGGAAATATTATCAGTCGGTATTGTGATATGGATCAATATTATAAACATCTTTGTCAAGCACGTATACAGACGCCCCTTAATGTTGAAGCCCGGACAATAATAGTATATAGCTGATTAGGCTAGGGTATGTGTATGTGTATGGGGGCGGGGCGTCCGAGGACAATCTCCCCCTGATCAATGGCTCTATTTACTAAGTTCTACTGCACTTTTGTCATCTAATTTGTCACATTTATATTAACACAAACAAAACACTTGCGGTAATATAAGTTGTTTGACCAGTGTATATCCAGAACAGCATGTGTATTCAATCCATCAATGAAACCATCAGGGGAAGTATTTGTATCAGCATGAATTGTATGTTTGCTCTCTAATCCTGTACGATTTATGTTGTAATGCATACACTTGCGCGAACTTCAAATTGCTCACCCAATATGTGGGATGTTATTAGACAAACACAAGATGCAATCAGTATAAAATGTGATTTATATGTAATCTTAATTAATGCATCATTCTAAAACAATTGATCAAAGTCAACTACCCTTACATGTAAACTTCACACAAATTACAACATTTCCAAGTATAATGGCTTAGCCATTCTGCTCGGTAATGTTGTAATGGCGTGAATTTTAATGTGGGGGTGGTCAACTTTGATCAGTTATTTTAGAATGATCGCATAATGCATTAGTAAAATATTTTCTACATTGCCTTTCTCATTAATATATAAAAAAATATAAATCACCTTGCATACATGTACTGATGACATCTTGTATTTGTCTAAGAACATCCCAAATATTGGGTGACCAATTAGAACTTCGCGCAAGTGTAGTGTATAAACTAAACTCCTGTCATGGTTCTAACAAACAATACACATCAAGTCATGGGAGTATTCTACATGATCAGGACCTACACTAGTCACATATACCACACGTCCCACTTCTCCTGTCACGGCCACATATAACCCTATATGTTGATGGATCATTGAACCCTTTCCCATTTCTCCTGCCACAGAGATGGATTGTGGCCTAGGGGTTAGAACACCTGACATCCAATCCGGAGGTTGTGAGTTCAAACATCGCCTTAGACACCAAAATACTGTCATAGTATTTCCATTCCACTGGTGTGTCGGATGAGACTTTAAACTGTGGTTCCGTCTCTATATGACCCTAGCTGTTGGTGGGACGTTAAACCCATTCACTTTCACTGTTTTTCTGCTGCCACAGTCACATGGTCTTATATGCTTAGCCGTTAAACCAGTTCACATTTCACATTTCACTCACTACTGTCTGTTCCACGAAATGCTGCCCAAGAATTGTTGCTATAAAACACTCCAAGCTGCTTATGTTTTTATAAAAAACAATGTAAAACTAGTTTTTAGAAATGAGCCTACTTTTTATTTCAAGAAAATCCGTCTAATAACAAAGTTATTTCGAATAAACAGTCATGGATGGGCGTTTGCCTTATGAATAGATTTCACCGAATTTTAGTTGTTGACAATAAAACGAAAAACTACTATCATGACTATTGAAATAAAGTCTTCTGGTAAACAACAACAACAAATATTATTGCGAACTGAATACTAATTCATAAGAAATTTGTGTATTAACAGCATTTTATGGCATATAACTTGAACAGTTTGCATTAAAATATATCAATTAATCATTTGATATTCATCTATTTAGCGAATATTATCCATAAGGTTCCAAGTCGATATATACGTGTATATGGTGTTCCCAAGTCATACTATTAGAGAAGGTAGATTTACACCGGTGTAGATGTGCGAGGATATGTGTAATTAATTTTGCGTGGTAGGAACAGCGTGCCAACCTCAGCCTGCCGTTGTCAATAGATACGAAAGCTGTAGCAGATGATGATGACATCATGTTGTATTTTGACCAAATTCTGGACATTTTCTTCTGGAATTCTTGTACGAACACCGAGAAATGGAGGCTCGATTCCTTTATTTTTCAACCTGGCAAGTATTGCTCTCATAAATACAAGGTTAGTGTGTTTTGTTATGATGAAATCCAGCAAGCAGTTCGATGCTAGAACAATTTTGAAAATCTGATCATTCGTGACATTTTAACATTACAACTCTGCATTCAATTCTTGATTTAGGGCTATTACTTCATTATAGGACCGAATTTAAAAAAATAAAAAGATGGCTCATCGCTAAATTTTGCTGAAAAATGATTTTATGCAAAGAAATAAGACTTTTAGGTGTTTAAATAGGTGTAAAAGTTGGGCAGGTTAACGTGAAACAGACAGTAGTTAGGGATGGGTTGTGGAATAGGGCGTACTTCCGATCCGGAGATTGTGGATTCAAACCTCGCCTAGGGTATCGAAACATGATTTTCAGTCGGGTGATACTTTAAACTGTGGTCCAGTCTCTTTATGACCTTAGCTGTTGCTGGGACGTTAGACACATTCAGTTTCGCTATTTGTCGCTCACTAGTTATACACACGTGTCCTGTAGCCGATTTCACCAAACTCGCTAAGCATACTTACCTAGCTAAGTATACTTTGAGGGAGTAATCATTTATTTTTCCCTAACTACATTATTTCATATAGGACTAACGACTGCATATATTTGACGATTAACAGTATGAAGAGTTATTTTATTAAATTTATAAGTACTTTGATAAGTATACTTTACAATGTTGGTGAAATTGGCTACATGATGTACAGAGCGATGACGTTAGCGTCAGCAACGACAACAGCGTCAACAGCGGGGTCGCCGCCGACGACGGCGATGACGTCAGCATGTCCGCACACGATGGCACAGACATGGACAAACACTTATCCGTGAGTGTCGTTGTAGATTCATAGTTAATGATACGTAGCTCAGCAAAAAAAATCCCGTATCGTGCTGCTATGTAGCAGGATGATACGGCAGTTCTTGCAGTGTTCGTGTTCACATTTCACTCACTAGTTATGGATGGGTTGTGGCCTAGGGTCTAGGGCTTACTTCCAATCCGGAGGTTGTGGGTTCAAACCCCGCCTAGGGTATCGAACAATTATTTCATAGTCCGTCGGGTGATACTTTAAACCGTGGTCTCGTCTCTTCATGACCTTAGCTGTTGCTGGGACGTTAAACACATTCATGTTCGCTATTTGTCACTCACTAGTTATACACACGTGTTCCCGAAATACATTATTTCATATAGAACTAACGACTGCATATATTTGATGATTAACAGTATGAAGAGTTATTTTATTAAATTTATTACATTATCACAGCCAAAATGTCTGTGTTAATGTAATAAATTCAGTACAATAAAAATAATTTAATTGTATCCCCCGGACTCCGTCGGGGGATACTATGGATTTGACAGCGCGCCGCGTCCGCGTCCGCGTCCGCGTCCGCGTCCGCCGCAGACACTTCTTGTCCGGAGCATAACTCGAACACCCTTTGGAATATTTTCATGAAACTTCACACATGCATAGACCACGACCCGAAGGTGTGTCGCGCACAAGAATGACAACTCTTTCATAGCTAATTTTTGAGTTATCTCCCTTTTCTGTTTCTCGCACTGATTTCGTGTCCGGAGCATAACTCCACCACCCTTTCGAATATTTTCATGAAACTTCACAAGTGCATAGACCACGACCCGAAGGTGTGTCGCGCACAAGAATGACAACTCTTGCATAGCTAATTTTTGAGTTATCTCCATTTTTTGTTTTGCGCACTGATTGACCATAACTCGACCACCCTTTGGAATATTTTTATGAAACTTAACACATTCAATTAGACCACGAACCGAAGGTGTGTCGTGCACAAGAATGACAACTCTTGCATAGCTAATTTTTTAGTTATCTCCCTTTTTTGTTTTCGCTCACTGATTTCCTGTCCGGAGCATAACTCGACCACCCTTTGAAATATTTTTATGAAACTTCACACATGCATAGACCACGACCCGGAGGTGTGTCGCGCACAAGAATGACAACTCTTGCGTAGCTAATTTTTCAGTTATCTCCCTTTTTTGTTTTGCGCACTCTACAAACTGGACAATAATGCATGAAGACCTGTTTTCTCGTCTGCTCTGTACACCTTTTCTCGTGTGCTCTGTACACCTTACCTGTAGAGAGAACAATAGAAACGGAGAACCATGTGCTAGCATGGGCTAGCATGTGCAGATGTCCAGTGCTTGACCACTGTTGACCAGGTAATTTATACAGGTAAATTACTACATTGGGTACTGTGTTGAAAATATTGTGGCATTTGTGGACCTGTGCAGATATATGTAGATAAATATAGGACTATTAAAAACAAATCTGGTCTCCAATAGCAAGCATTATTATTTTTAAACTTTTTTTTCTTCATTTTTTTTTTTCATTTTTTTTTTTCAAATTATTTTTCAATTTTTGTCTAGTAGCATGATGTCGTAAGTGCTATATACAGACTATTCATGTGCAACTGACCACTGACAACTTACAGGTAATTTATACAGGTAAATGATTATATTACATTTCCGTAAACTGTTGAAAATATTGTGGGAATATGTGGACCTGTGTATATATGATATGTAGATAAATATAGGACTATTAAAAAACATTCTGGGCTCCAGTAGGGAGCATTATTCTTTTTCTTTTTTTTAATTTAATTTTTTTTTCCATTTTTTTTTTTACATTCTTTTTCAATTTTTTAACTGACCACTAACTTATTACAGGTAATTTATACAGGTACATTATTACATTTCCGTAAACTGTGTTGACAATATTGTGGCAGTATGTGGACCTGTGCAGATATATGTAGATAAATATAGGACTATTAACAAAAATTCTGGGCTCCAGTAGCGAGCATTATCTTTTAAAAAAAAAATTGTATATTACATTTCCGTAAACTGTAGCAAGCATTATTATTTTTAAACACCATTTTTTTTTTTTTCCATTTTTTTTTTTTCATTTTTTTTTTTCATTTTTTTTTTCAAATTATTTTTCAATTTTTGTCCAGTAGCATAAGGTCGTAAGTGCTATATACAGACTATTCACCTGTGCATGTGCTAGCATCTGCAACTGACCGCTGACCACTTACAGGTAATTTATACAGGTAAATGATTATATTACATTTCCGTAAACTGTGTTGAAAATATTGTGGCATTATGTGGACCTGTGCAGATATATGTACATAAATATAGGACTATTGAAAAAAATTCTGGGCTCCAGTAGCAAGCATTATTATTTTTAATTTTTAAACTTTTTTTCCATTTTTTTTTTTCATTTTTTGTCTAGTAGCATAAGGTCGTAAGTGCTATATACAGACTATTATCATATAATAAAACAATTATTGACTAGTGAGCCATATAATATAATCTGATATTCTATGGTTCACTAGTCAATAATTGTATATGTTCGGGCCAGTGAAAATTGCTTTCGGGCCCAGGCTCGAGGTCAAGGCGGGACAAGGCGAGGCATCTGATTCCGCGGAATTCTTGTTTACTTATCTCCCTTTGTTGTTTCGTGCTCTGATTTTGTATCCAGAGCATAACTCGAACACCCTTTGGAATATTTTTATGCCCCACCACGATAGTGGAGGGGGCATTTAGTGTTACCCTTGTCCGTCCGTCCGTCCGTCCGTCCGTCCGTCCGTCCGCACACACGAATGGGATCTTATTGGGTAGGGTTAGGATAGTGTTGGGTACTCTTGTTGGGTATTTTTATACAGTAAAAACCCAACAAGTATTCATTCGTAAGAACGTGCGTCCCGTCCTCCCGTCCGTCCGTCCGTCCGTCACAAAACTTTAACACTCGGGTAAATGTCTCATAATTTCTTCATCCTTCAACCGTTCTGCCCCCGTCAAGCCCAGGGTCAAGGTCACATACTTAGTGCTTCAAAAACATTAACGCTTGGGTAAATATCTTATACTTTCTGTTTTCTTTCATGGATCATCTTCATATTTCATATACGCATTGCTCTAATGGTCCTCTACCGCCCTGTGCCCACATCCACGTTCGTCCTGCCCCACCAATCCCAGGGTCAAGGTCACATACTTGGTGCTTCAAAAACTTTAACGCTCAGGTAAATATCTTATAATTTTTTATTTCCATTACGGATCAACTTCATATTTCATATACGCGTGCTCTAATGGTCGTCTACCGCCCTGTGCCAAAATCCACGTTCGTCCTGCCCCCGCCAAGCCCAGGGTCAAGGTCACTACTTAGTGCTTCAAACATTTAACGCTCGGGTAAATATCTTATAATTTCTGTTTTCTTTCATGGATCATTCTTCATATTTCATATACGCATTGCTCTAATGGTCCTCTACCGCCCTGTGCCAAATCCACGTTTCTTCCTGCCCCCGCCAATCCCAGGGTCAAGGTCACATACTTGGTGCTTCAAAAACTTTAATGCTCAGGTAAATATCTTATAATTTTTCTTTCCATTCACGGATCAACTTCATATTTCATATATGCGTTGCTCTAATGGTCCTCTACCGCCCTGTCCAAAGCCACGTTCGTCCCGCCCCCGCCAAGCCCAGGGTTAACATCATATATTAGTGCTTCAAAAACTTTAACCCTCAGGTAAATATCTTATAATTTCTGTTTTCTTTCACGGATCAGCTTCATATTTCATATATGCATTGCTCTAATGGTCCTCTACCGCCCTGTGCCAAATCCACGTTTGTCTTGCCCCCGCCGAAGCCCAGAGTCAAGGTCACATACTTGGTGCTTCAAAACTTTAACGCTCAGGTAAAAGAAAATTTTGACTTGCAATTTGGCCTCATTTATTATCAAAGCGATATGTGGGACATCCGTGTTCTATGCACACATTTTCTAGTTTATTAAACTTCACACACACATGCATAAAAAACAACCCTAAAGGTGTGTCGCACGTAAGAATGACAACTCTTGCGTCGTTAATTTCTTAGTTATCTCCCTTCGTTGTTTCGTGCACTGATTTCATGTCTGGAGCATAACTCGAACACCCTTTGGAATATTTTCATGAAACTTCACACATGCATAGACCACGACCCTAAAGGTGTGTCCCGCAAGAATGACAACTCTTGCATCACTAATTCTTTAGTTATCTCCCTTTGTTTTTCCGTCACTGATTTTGTCTCCGGAGCATAACTCGAACACCCTTTTTTCAAACTACTTGTGTATCTGGGGAGGGGGATACACATGCGCTTGTCGACAAGCGTCCATTTCTAGTTTATTCTTCAATTGCAAATTTCCCCACAAAGTGTACTTTGATAAGTATACTTTACAATGTTGGTGACAGGACGTAAATTTAAGAATGGGCCTTCTTTTTATTTCGTGAAATTTGGTCCAATATTTATTTTATTACGAAAATAAAATGTCCCCATGTTAAATTCCCATAGACATATCTTGTCTGGGGATTGAACATTGGGAACATTTTATAAATTCTAAAATACTGAACCGATTTTCAAAATTTAACTTTTGTGTTCTTAGTTTGATCATTTCCAAGCTATCTAACCAGGTTTCGAAGTGCAGAAGAGCTTATGGCATACCCCCGGCGTCGTCGGCGTCGGCGTCGTCCACAAACTTAACGTTGGGGTAAATGTCTTATAACTTCTGTTTCCTTTCATGGAACGCCTTGCCATTTCATAGTTACATGCATTCCTCAGATGACCCTCTATCATGCTGTAGCAAATCCATCACCCATCATCCAACCATTACCCCAAGGTCAAGGTCACAAACTTAGCACATTCATAAACTTATGATCCATAATCAACGATTCACCACACAACCCTTACCCCAGGGTCAAGGTCACAAACTTGGCATGTTCATAATCTTAACGTTGGGGTACATGTTGTTTACCTTCTGTTTATTTACAGGGAACACTTTCATATTTCATACATGGATTCATCTGATGATACTCTATCGTGCTATAGCAAATCCATGACCCACCGCCCACCCCTTTCCCCAAGATTAACATCATAAACTTAACGTTGGAGTAAATGTCTTTTTATGCCCCACCACGATAGTGGAGGGGGCATTTAGTGTTACCCTTGTCCGTCCGTCCGTCCGTCCGTCAAAAAACGTTAACGCTCGGGTAAAATGTCTCATAATTTCTTCATCCTTCAACCGATCTGCTTCATAGTTCATATACACATTGCTCTAATGGTCCTCTACCGCCCTCTGCCAAATCCACGTTCGCCAAGCCCAGGGTCAAGGTCACTTACTTGGTGCTTCAAAAACTTGAACGCTCGGGTAAATATCTTATAATTTCTGTTCCATTTCACGGATCAGCTTCATACTTCATATACACATTGTTCTAATGGTCATCTACTGCCCTGTGCCAAATCAACGTTTGTCCTGCCCCCCGCCAAGCCCAGGGTCAAGGTCACATACTTAGTGCTTCAAAAACTTTAACGCTTAGGTAAAAACAAATGTGACTCGGAATTTGGCCTCATTTATTATCAAAGCGATATGTGGGGCATCCGTGTTCTATTAACAAATTTTCTAGTTCTAACTTCTGTTTCTTTACAGAGAACGCCTTGATATTTCATACATGCATTCATCTGATGATACTCTATCGTGCTATAGCAAATCCATGACCCACTCCCACCCCTTTCCCGGAGGTCAAGGTCACAAACATAGCACATTCATAAACTTAACGTTGGGGTAAATGTCTTATAACATCTGTTTCCGTTCATGGAACGCCTTGATATTCCATACATGCATTCATCAGATGACCCTCTATCATGCTGTAGCAAATCCACAACCCACCACCAAACCCTTACCCCAAGGTCAAGGTCATGAACTTAGCAAGTTCATAAACTTAACGTTGGGGTAAATGTTGTGTAACTTCTGTTTCTTTACAGGGAACGCTTTGATATTTCATACATGCATTCATCTGATGATCCTCTATTGTGCTACAGCAAATCCATGACCCATCCCGCCCCACCCTTTTCCCCAAGGTCAAGGTCACAAACTTAGCACATTCATGCATGCATTCCTCATGTGAATAGCTATCATGCGGTAGAACATCACCAACTTAGTGCGTTCATAAACTTAACGTTGGGTTAAATTTTGTTTTACTTCTATTTTCATGGAGCGCATTGATATTTCATACATGCATTCATCTTAATATGCTATATTATGCTATAGCAAACCCACGACCCACCTTATTGCACCACTGATCCTAATGTCAAGGTCCACCGCACGCCCCTTAACCCAAGGTCAAGTTATATAATATTCATGTTTTTTTATGCAACTGTGCCAAGCTACCAACAGGCGAGCTTCGTTGTCTTCTGACAACTCTTGTTAAAAAACGGTACGTATTATGTTTTACCGCGGGGCGGGCGGGCGGCGGACAGAAAAAGTGCATAGTTTGTATACACAACTCCTCAGAAACCGTTCAGTCGATCGATCTGAAACTATACACACGTCTTCTACACATATTGAAGATGTGCACCTTGGTGATTTTATGGCGAACAAATATTTGTTTAACAAAAATATCACCATTTTTTCTACATTTGTGTATACAATTATATATAGGGTACCGAGTTTGTGTACACAACTCCTCCGAAACCGTTCAGTCGATCGATCTGAAATGATACACATGTCTTCTACACATATTGAAAATGTTCACCCTTCGTGTTTTTATGGCGAGAAAATATTGTTTAACCAAAATATCAGCTTTTTAACTTACATTATTTTCTACATTCGTTTATGCAATTCTATATAGGGTACAGAGTTTGTGTACACAACCTCTCTGAAACTGTTCCGTCATTCGATCTGAAACTGTACACACGTCTTCTACACATATTGAAGATGTGCACCTTGGTGTTTTTATGCCGAAAAAATATTCTGCAAAAATATCACCTTTTTAACTTAGCCACTTTTTCTACATTTTTTGTATCCAATTCTATATAAGTTCTACTTTACACATCTCTACCTAAATTAGTATACCTGTTTATCACCACAAGAGGAAGAAATAATGCTACAGACTTTCAAATTCTCATTAATGTTCCTTGCCATAGTGACAGCTTCACATTTCTACATCTTCGCTGTATGGCCCATCTTCGACGGGCGTATTTTGTGACTTGCGGCACTCCTGTTCGTAATAAAATCAATATTTTAACAAATTTCACGAAATAAAAAGAAGGCTCATTCTTAAATTTTGATCAAATTTAATATTATCGAAAAAAAAAAAAGTTTTTGCATTGTTTATATGGCCTTAACATTTGGGCAGGTTTCATGAAACAGACAGTAGTCGACCATCGACTCTTCTATCTTTCTGAGTAGCTTACATATCATGGACTTCCGTACTGAAGGTTGTGAGTTCAATCATCGCCTTATTCCACTAATGGAACACTTGGCATGCTTCTAACAAGCAATATAGATCGTTATCACCTTACATGAGTGTGCTATTTGATCTGGAGCTACACTGGTCTCAAATCTCATGAGCCCCATTTCTCCAGTCAACGCCACATATGACATTAGCTGTTGCAGGATGGTACACCATTTAAAGTTTTACTTCCGGGGGGGGGGGCCGGGGGGGGGGGGGGGGTATGTGTGCCTTCTTAGAGATTAATCTATACTGATTTATCTCAGTGCTCCCCCAATAAATGTGCGTTCCCGTCTGTATATGGCCTTGCTCTGTTGAACAGAGTAAAATCCACAGACAACCAACCAACCAACCAAACCCAATCCAACCCAACTTATCCAAGCCTATCAAACCCAACCAAAACAACCCAACCCAACCCCTAACCCAACAAAACCCATTAACCAGCAACCAACCAATCAACCTGAAAAACAATAACAAACCAATCAATCAAAACGTACCAGCCAGCCCAGCCAGCCAGCCAGCCCAGCCCAGCCCGGCCCGGCCCGGCCCGGCCCGGCCCGGCTCGGCCCAGCTCAGCCAGCTGGGCCGAGCAAGCAAGCAAGAAGCAAAGCAAAGCAAAGCAAGCAAGCCAGCCAATCAAGCCAGCCAATCAACCAACCATGAAACCAGCCATCCAACCAACCATGAAACCAAATAACCAACCAATCAGTCAATCAACCAACCAACCAATCAGTCAATCAATCAATCAATCAATCAATCAATCAATCAATCAATCAACCAACCAACCAACCAACCAACCAAAAACAACCAATCAATTCACTTTTCCAGGATCACCATCAGCATAACGAGAGCCCGTCCAGTTTGGAGTCGGATGTCGACACTGGTTTGTCCATCGTGGACAGTGGACACGGCGGTGACGCCCCGGCGGAGAAGGTGGGTTCCTGGCCCGGGATACAATGTCACCCCCGGGGTAGAAAGTGTCATTGATAGAATGTCGAACAGAGTAGATCCTGACCAGACTGCGCAGACCGCATGCTGGTCAGGATCTACGCTGGTCGCAAAACACATCCGCCCCATTTCCAGTGTATATGTTTCTGGGACGTTAAACTTATTCACTTTACCTTTCCAGTGACATTCTGGAGGATGGGTTGGGTCCACCAACGATGGGTTGTCCTCCAATGCGGCCCGGGTTTGATCCTAATACAAACCCCGATACATTTATGCGGTATCACAATCACAATCGTTTGCAGGTTACCGGTTCGTTTTGGCAATATGGTCACATGCTGCCTCTCAAGCTGACCATTAAAACCCGATACATTTATCTGCGGTATCACAGTGTCATTTATTGTTGCACCATTTCGGCATACAATTATATACATCTGTCCGCCTTGCACCAACACATATAACACTTCAATATTCGGCCTTTTTGGACTTCTATACCCGGGTATGGAAGATCTACGAGCCAATTCCCACCCTTAAATATAAGCTAAAACAAAGTCATGTATTGTACACCTTGCATGTGCGGGGATGGGTTGTGGCCTAGGGGTCAGAACACCTGACCTCTAATCCGGAGGTTGTGGATTCCAACCTCGCTTATGTCATCAAAACATACATTCATATTAGTTCCATCCCACTGTTCTGTCGGATGAGACTTTAAAATGTGGTCCCGTCTCTATATGACATTAGCTGTTGCTGGGACGTTAAACCCTTTCACTTTCATTTGTTTGCAGGTGCGGATTGGCGTCAGTGACGAGAGTAGGAAGGTGCTCACAGACTTGTATAAACACGTCATAATGGCGGCCGCGGACAGCGTCAATAAGGTAACACATCTGTATTACAGTGGAACCTCTCTAAACTGGACACAGAGAAAATGCAGCTGTGCTTCCTTTTGATAATGTCCATTGTCAATTATCTCACATGACAATGCCTTTTCATGATCACAAAGAACACACGCGTCATCTGTGAAATATTGGTTATTATTTTGTGAATCGATTTTCGGCAAGTTATCGGAGTCAATTGCCAAATGTTGTCGCTTTCACTATCTACCTCCATTTCGGGCCAGGTTAAATTCCCGTAGAATGGCCTTCCAAACAGTGTGTAATATATTATGCAAGCAATGGAGACAAGAGCCAGCACGCAAGGATGTGCATGTCGACCATGGAATAGATTGCTTGCTAAATACATGCATTGCCAATGTGCACGTTTTCATTCCCGGTTCTGTAAAGTGCACACCGGTTCTGTTCAAGAATTGCAGTACCGCTGTACACAAACGCCTGCGTCAATCGTGCCCAGATTATCAACCGTTTCTGAACACCTATTGGCCATGCCAGCTCGCAATCAAGCAGTTTGATTGGCCGAGCCTTAGTTGTAACACAGCTCAGGCTCAGCCAATCAATCTGCTTTTTTCCAAGCACAACATGCATTGTGAAATAATGAAAATAAACAAAAATCGGCTACATTAGCGCTGGCGGTAGTGTACGTTTGCCTGTTTCGTATGACCTTATATGGGTACGTTTAACTTACCTGTATTATAGGACCCAGACAGGCAATTGATTGTTCATAGACATAGTTGCTGGCAGTAACTCTGCAAAACGTCGGGACTTACCGAGTTTGCGAGTTACCGCACGTCACTGCAACAGATTTACATCCACATTCCACGCAAGTATTGGAATCACTATTCGTAAGACGTTATAATTAAAATAAAATTATTCACTGAAGATGGTGGCCATAATGGACGCCATCTTGGATTCCAGGTTATTGACCATAAGTAAAATGTTCCACATTCGATTTATTTCATCTGAGATGGTTTCAAGAATCCATCGCGAAATGCTCTGTAGCCGATTTCATAAAACTGGCAAAGTATACTTATGTAGCAAAGTATACTTCGAGGGAGTAATCATTTATTTTTCCCGAAATGCATTATTTCATATAGAACTAACGACTGCATATATTTGATGATTAAAAGTATGCAGATTTATTATACTGAATGTATTACATTATCACAGCCAAAATGGCTGTGATAATGTAATAAATTCAGTATAATAAAAATTAATACATTTATCCTTAAATTGAAAATTTCTCCCTCAAAGAATACTTTGCTAGATAAGTATACTTTGCCATGTTGGTGAAATAGGCTACTGGTCTTTGTTGCTACGAAACTCATATCATATAATGGAGTATTATTGATATTACTTTGTAATTTGTTTGTAGAAATTACAGCGTGTCATAGCGCAGGAATTGCAGCTGGATTACACCAAGCAGGCGTGTATTCAGACGTTCGTTTCCAAGTGCCTGGAAGTCAGCTGGCTCATGGTGATGCAGACGCCCACTGTCCATATCAATTTCGACTCGCGGTCTGGGGAGAAACTTGAGCGGGACAAGTATAAGGCGTTCACCGTCATGGGAAAGACGATTGACTATATCGTCTGGCCGTCTGTCTATCTGCACGAGGGTGGACCATTGTTGACAAAGGGCATCGCCCAGGGACTTAGATCATAATACATCTACTATGTACGGTGGAATGTCTCTACAGCGGGCACCACGGGAGAACCCCAGGGTGTCAGCTGTAGAGATATCCCACTGTAAGATGGATTTAACCCGTTTTCACTTATTAGTGTTGTTGACAATATGAGACGTTCACATTCATAGATGGCGATATGTCTACATGTATTTACTCGAGTGTGTGCCCGTGTTGACAAAGCGCATAGCCCAGGGACATACATAATAATACATGCATGTGTATATATGTGGCCGTGAGTGGATATATGGGATTTGTGACCAGTGTCGCTCCTGATCAGAGAGGACTCTGGTGTATCCTTATAACGATCTGGATTGCCTGTTAGCAGCATGAGACGTGTTTCATTAATGGAATGGCGTACTTGGCAGATCCTGATCAAACTGCTGATGCACATGCTGATCTGGATCTACACTCGTCGCAAACGCATAAGCCCCAATTTGTCCAGTCGTAGCCACATTTATTAAATTATTTCACTGATTGCATAAGAAACTCGGCGTAGCCTTGTAAAAGTGTTTAATACATGAATATCATATTATATAATCATTATATAATCCGAACAATTTCTTGCAATAATTATTATAGCATGGGAATTGCTTTTTGTAAATCTTCAGAAATATTAGCGAGTCGTGTTATCATGCTTATTGTGAATACTCTTGACGTATCTGTGATATACATGTACATTGCCATGATTGGCTATATCAAGGTGTATGATCACGTGGTTACAACAACAACAACAAGTACTGTAACTTCCAGAAGCTCTCCGATTCAAGGATGTATTCTGTTATTTTGTTTTTATTATGTAACGAATTTTGATGAAGAATAGCGCATCAAACGCGTCTTGTTATTAAAGCTGCATTTTGGTGGTCTCGGTACTTTGGCCTAAACTTCTGCTGTCGTTATTGTGAAGAATCGATTTCCGTGTCATTCATCGCAGAAACGACATACCTATATGTCAAACTCCCGGGACCACCAAATGCAGCCCATGAAAACGCGTTTGCTACGCCATATGTCATCAAAATCCGTTGCCTATTAAGGAAAATATCAAATAATACTGACTTCGGAGTGGGCGCACTTTCAACACTTTCAGCCATTGTTGTAACCACGTGATCACGCACCTTGTATATACTTACTGTCCATACGATTAGCATTACTCCCTGTTTGATATTTGCTTTTCGACAGATTATACCACATGTTCTTGAAGAACGGTTCATATTTCGGTGTTTTATGGGGTATTTCGGTGAATATGGTGGTTTGGGTGCATTGTTACAAACATACAATTTACGTCACCTCCCGGGAATTACACATATAACTAGATATTTTGATAGTATAAAAGAGGCCGGAAAGTTCGGAACGGTGAATGTGTAGATAATTGGCGATTTATGTTGTATGTAATGTTTGAGCATTAGTAGTGGCAAAAAACTATCTAAATTACCCAAAACCAACGAAATCCACCCAAATCTACCCAAATCTACCCAAATCCACCAAAATCCACCAAAATACCCATTGGACACCAACTAACTGACCATCTGCTCAAACATCTGTTTTCGTTATTTTTAAAGAGAAAACGATGTCTTCGTTGGTTTAAACGTAACACGTTTGAAAACATATTTTTTTCTAATTATATAAACGAAACCGATGTCAATACGATGTGCAAACGATGGGCAATCGTTCGTTTCTGGAAACAGGCATACAACTGGGCTGTACGTGCCCGCAATAGAGACTATGGGCATGTCCGTCTTCATGAATGTAAACAAACTAGTGAACTTTAATGGAAAGGAGATGATGAACATAAAAGTGTGTTTTTACTACGTCCACATGTTGAATATCTCGTTAAGTGACTCTCACATATCGGTTGCGGCGCCCTCGCGACTCCTAAAATAGGCCAAAAGGGGCATTTCCGCGCAGCGTCCGGCCGGACGCTGCCCGATTTCTACGGGCTCCGCTGCGATTTTTAGGAGCCTCACGGGCGAAGCGGACGTGAAAACCTGACTCCCAAATCTGCGATATTCCAAGCGCGATTTTAGGTCGTGGCAAGCCCGTAAACATGTCGCTAGGGCCCCGCCCGGCGGCCTGCCGGAAACCGACGGACTGATCTGGCGGCCGCATGAACATGTTAACGAAAATTATTAGAAAAAAATCCGCCGGGCACCGTGGGATTTTCACGAGCCCCTCACGACCACCGTGCGATAGCCTCACGGCCCGCTCACGGCCCGCACGCGGATCCCGAATGGACCCTACCGATCTGTTCTTTGATCAGCCGGCGCCCGCCAGATTATCTAGCGGCGTCCGGCCGACGCCCTAGCGGGCGCACTGTCTCCACTGCGATCCAATGTTCCACGGGCACCGCACGGACCCCGGCTAATATGTGAGAGCACACGTGGCAGACATGCAATTCGCACGACTCGTCTACGGGCTCTAAATCCCCCCGGCGACTCATGCGTTTGGATGATATGTGAGAGCCGCTTTAGTTGGATCATTACCGAACTTCATCAATAGCTTCCTCGGATCGATTGATATCCAACAAGTGGCATTCGTGTGACCTTGATATTCACCTTACAAAGCTCCAGATAGGCTTTGTGTCTAAAGCGTACTATACCCCCTGATTTCAAAATCATTGTGTATGTTACTTTTACAAATGACACAAAAATATAACGCATTTAAACATTCCCTTAATTGAGCTGCAAAAAGCAAACACTGTTTGCTTTTTGCAGCTCAACTAAGTGAATGTTCAACTTTATGACATTATTTCACTACTCAATTTGAAAACCAATGCGTATTTTCACATTGCTGTGAGTATATTGTACTCCCACCTTTGATAATCAATGCTTATTCAGCTAAAGTAATTGCTTACAATACGCCAATACGCACCTTATCTGGAGCTCTGGAGCTCTGACCTTAGTGACCTTGGCCTTCATGGGTGAGACACCCGGCGTCGATCGTGTTGTTTTTCTCTCTGTCACTAATAAACTCGTGCTTGATTGTGTTGTCTTAACTCACAATGTCGATATGACAATAAACCCGACACATATATGGCGGTGACTGGGGAAATGGGGCTTATAGGTTTTTGCGACCAGTGTATATCCAGGTGCATCCCCATAGTCAGGATCTGCACTTTTGGCCATTACATCGATGAAAATATCCGTCATGCTTCTAACACGCATCATAGATCGTTATCAGGATACATAACTCTGTTATTTGACCATCAGCTACACTGGTCACAAACCCGATAAGCCCCATTTATCCTGTCACAGCCACATATATAGACACATTATATATTACTACGACTGTGTGTTTATGTTCTTATATTGTGAGACTACAATTGATCAAATAAACATTTGGTATACTCGCCAACCGTCGTTGTGTGTAGTTGATTTCCCTATCCCATTGCATGATGCGGATACGCCATTTTGTTGGTAGAAAATTATAAATATTTTCGTTGTATGTGCTTAGAGGTCTTTGTTGTAACCACCATTTGAACCGTCTCTTCGAGACGGTTCAAATGAGTGGTCACAACATATACTTTCATTGAGAATTAACGATATCAAAATAAAATGTTTGGAAAATCTCATATTCGTAAAGGTGTACTGAAATGGACTCAACCGTACAGTCGGGTCGCATGTTGTAGCATACTAAGGGTAATTTAAAGGTGCATGTTACTCAGTAGGCACACATTGTTCTTTATAGGAATTAAATAAGTGTATAATTGTGTCACTATTCCACCAGTTCTAGAAATTACAAGTGCCCGCTTTACAGATATAATCATTTAGTAATATATATTTTACTTATAGTGACTCGCGGTGGTATCAGACTATTGTCATATGCATATGAGGCATGATATATTTCATAAATAGTAATGTCCGTTAACATTTTAAGGAAACACTGTTATAGTCCCTGAATACCAGTGTGGAAATCTACGTCTGATATAAATTGTATAATAATGCCAATCCATACGTGGGGTAATGGTGTATAGCGTGCTCTCGTAATTTTTAGAACTGGTGGAATAGTGACACAATTATACACTTATTTAATTCCTATAAATAAAACCTTTAACTACGGGGTTTATATAGTGCTAATCCTATTATTTTCAGGGACAGGTGCGAATCTGGAGGGGGGTTCCGGGGTTTTCAACCCCCCCCCCCCCCTCCCCCGTTCAGCCACGGAGAAAACATAGATCACAGTTTACCACCAGTTGGAGTTTGAATTTAAATGCCGTAAAACACAGGAAAGTGCATTTTGAAGAGCTCGAAAATAGGTCAACTCCCTATTTGCGAACGGTAACTCTTGCAATTACTCCCGTACCGTCCGTAGCTAGCTACGGACGGTACGGTTTTGGATCAGCCCCTGAGGGGTGGGGGGGGGGTGGCTAAGTGACTATAGTGTGGTTGTGGTCAGGATAGAACCGTTACACATAACAGCAATACCAAATTAACCGATTGAGCATATTTAAAACACAATTATTGTCTCACCCGCGATAGTGGAAAGTGAGAAATAGTGGTCACAATTCCAGCGTTGTCGTCGTCGTCGTCGTCGTCGTCGTGTCGTCGTCGTCGTCCAAAATTTGGGACGTAAATTCTGTACGTACTAAATCCAAATATCACATATTTCTTGATCCGTTAGTCGGATCATTTACCAAACTTCATCAATAGCTTCCACGCTTTGATAGTTATCCTTCCAGTGTCATTAGGATGATATTGACCTTCAAATTGGTGACCTTTGTGTCAATAAAGTTGGACGTACGTCCATATTTCGCACATCTCCTGATACTTTTGTGTGCGTCAAACTTCATCAATACTTTCTGTCTCGCACACGATAGAGGAAAGTGAAACATATCGGTCAATGTCTTCCTGAAGTTGATAGCTATCAATCCATTGTCATTCGGGTGACCTTGACCTTCACGTTGGTGTGAAAAATTTGAACGTACGTCCAAATTTCGCACATCTCATGATAGGTTTATTGGATGTGCTTCATAAATAATTTTCTTACAATGATACCTACAGTAGCGCTTTTCTGCTCCTTGCCTATTTGTATATACTAATATCGTATACATATCGTAATCGTATAGTATTGGTATATTTAATGAGCATATCGTATGATCATATAATATTGGAATGTTTGTACCGTATCATCGTATAGTGGAAACGTACTATACGAATATTATACAAACATACGATATCCGTTCGTATATACGATATATCCGTACGGATATGGTATGAATATACCATAATCTGGTAGGTTTGTACGATACAAACGTATAAAACTCGTATAAACGTACGATTTGAATGGTATATCTATACGATATTGGTTAGTATGTACGGTACAAACATACCGTACGTTTATACTATATGCATATCGTATAGAAAACATATCGTATTGGTATAGTATACGTATAGTATTGGTATAGTACGTATAGTTGACTTGCAGAAAAGCGCTACTGTAGCCATCCTGCGTCATTTGGGTGACTTTGGACTACGTTTCTCAAAATATAGGTCACGTCCATCAAAACTTATCCATCGCATATCTCCTCAAACGTTAGTTGGATGTTTGCTAAAGTTCTTTAATAGCTTCTTCACGTTGATAACTCACTACCCATTCAAGGTGCATGATCACGTGGTCATAACAACAACAACAGTGGCTGAAAGTGTTGAAATCTTGAAAGTGTTATTTGATATTTTCATTAATATAAAACGGATGTTTATGAAATATGGCGCAGCAAACGCGTTTTCATGAGCTGCATTTGGCGGTCTCTGTAATTTCGCCCAAACTTCTGTCGTTTTTGAGAAGAATCGATTTCCGTGTCTCCGACACAGAAATCGATTCTTCGCCAAAACGACATAAGTCTGTGCCGAACTCCCTGGACCACCAAATGCAGCTCATGAAGACAAGTTTGATGCGCCATATTTCATCAAAATACGTTACGTAATAAGGATATTATAAAAGAATACGTACTTTGAATGAGATGGATTCTGGAAAGTTCAGTACGTGTTGTTGTTGTTAGTACCACGTGATCATACACCTTGCCATTGGTAGTGGGTGAGACACTCCCCGGCGATTGCCTTGTTGGCTTCAGTGTTACACGTACACAAACTATGAAAAAAGTAATTCTCTGGATGTGTAAATTGAACCTGTGACCCCGACTTTAATAGCATGGATCAACACTAGTTACAAGCATTAACTCTGCATAATTCCCATACCGTCTGTAGCTACGGACGGTATGGGAGTCTTGCAGAGTTACTGCCCGCAACACGTACACAAGTTTACTATCGTGGCGCACCACGTACACGAGCTATAATTATATAATTATGTAGTTGTTCATCCTGTCACAGTTTGCTAGTTGTCCTTTCCCTACAGTGATAGATCACATCGCTCTCTATATAAATACAAGTGTATAATACTTGAATAAATCAGACACGAGCGTCTGAAACATACACACATATATTAAAGGTACATGCCCAATCAGTAGGCGCAAAATGTTCTTTATAAGAATTAAATAAGTGTATAATTGCGTCACTATTCCACCAGTTGATTGGCATTATTACATATGACATCAGAAGTAAATTTCCACACTGATATCAGGGGCGATAATCGTGTTTCCCTAAAATTTTAACGAGCATTACTATTTATTATCTGTATTTTTGTTTTGGCTTGCAATGATCATACTTTCTAATCTGTCGAAAATATATTTCCAGGTGACGCATTTAATTAGTATAAATAATTAAAAAAATATCATGCCTCATTTTCATATTAAAATAGCCTGATACCACCGCGAGTCACTATCAGTAATATAAATATTACTAAATGATTATATATGTATAGCGGGCACTTGTAATTTTTAAAAATGGCGGAATAGTGGCACAGTTATACACTTATTTAATTGTGCCTAGTGCATGCGCCCTCCCGCGTCATATTCCGCAAACATGGAGAAACAAAATACCTACTACTTGCACATATATATCGCATATATTTCAAAGTGTTTATCGATGATCAAATATTACCTGAAATGAAGCGTTTATATTACACAAACTATGCAACTCACCAACAAAGTATACGTAATGGGGCATCGTAGCTAGTTATCTCCCTTTGCAAATATATAAATATCTGGTCCTATATTGTATTTCAGCGTTTATTTCTTGCTGAATAGCAAAAACATTGAGTTTTGCGAACGGAGTAGTTCCAGATCAGACTGCTATACTATTTGCAATACACTTTATAAGTATTAACATATTAAATTGGCAAATAATACAGCCCCGGATCAGATTGCGAAGATGATCTGTAGCCTATTTCACCAACATTGCAAAGTATACTTTCCTAGCAAAGTATACTTTGAGGGAGAAATTTTCAATTTTAAGATAAATGTATTAATTTGTATTATACTGAATGTATTACATTATCACAGTCATGTTGGCTGTGATAATGTGATACATTCAGTATAATAATTCTGTATAGTTTTAATCATCAAATATATGCAATCATTATTAGTTCTATATGAAATAATGCATTTCGGAAAAATCAATGATTATTCCCTCAAAGTATACTTTGCTAGATAAGTATACTTTGCAATATTGATGAAATCGGCTACTGGATCAACACTAGACGAAATCACTATAATAACTGCTTCTTTTCGTAACAACGCACGATACATTCGCCCTTTTTCCAAGCAAAAAGGCCCCTACACTACATAATTTGGACCGGATTTCTATAAATAAAATATAAATTCAACGGGAGATAACTAGCTACGATCCCTCATTATAGCGGCTTGGTCAGGATTAAAGCGCACATACCAGGTTAGTATTAAACCAAGGTGCATGATCACGTGGTTACAACTACAACAACAATGGCTGAAAGTATTGAAGATGCGACCACTCCAAAGTAAGTATTATTATATATTTTCCTTAATAGGCAACGGATTTTGATGACATATAGCGCAGCAAACGCGTCTTCTTGAGCTGCATTTGGTGGTCCCGGGAGTCAGAAGACATATAAATCGATTCTTCGCAAAAATGACTGAAGTTTGGGCCAATGTACCGAGACCACCAATCTGTAATTACGGCGTATCCCTATGTATACATGTATACACTGTATTTCATGTATACAAACAAATGTAAATATTTTTCTGCATTTTTTTCTCATTTCGCATCAAAAGTGTATGTTGTTACCACTCAGTTGAACCGTCTCGGCGAAACGGTTCAACTGAGTGGTAACAACATACACTTTGGGTGGGTAGCGAACCAACCTGTCGTGTTCGTTCGTGTGTGCACTTAAACGCTGATCCCACTGTAGTCTCTATTTTGACAACTTAACATTAGCGATCGGAAGTTCCGAAACAGCGGTAAAAGTCCGCCTGTTCGCTATCGAGACAGAAACTACTGTCTGTTCCGGAACACGTTTTCCTGACGACAAAGTTTTGGCTATTAAACACATTAAATCTAAAACATAGTTCAATGTAAGTACTTTTTCACCAATAACAAAAAAGTCACCCTCCCCAAATTAACATGGGGGAAAAGATGTGGAAGAGATGATGGAGGAGTCAGAAGAAAAAGGAAATTGACTGCGAAACCTGGCTAGATAGCTTGAAAATGATGTACATGTAACTAAGAAAACAAAAATTAGATTTTGAAAATCGGTCCACAAATGAAAACATATTTAACAAAAATATATGTTTAGCCTCGTGTTAAATTCCCAAAGAAAAAGAAATTAGGGATGGTGACTTTATTATTATTGATGAAAATGTACTTACATGTAAATAGTTTTTGTATTTAATGTGATTAAAGGCCAAAAGTTTGAAGGCATCAAAACAGACTGTGGTCTCTTTTGTGCTCAAAACATTTAGATCCGGCTCTGTCAATGACCCGTCTATTAATCATTACTAATTATAACCAATCATAACTTGTTAACAAGAAACAACGAACAACACTTCAGAACCGCACATGTTCTCACACAAGACTGAGATCCCTGTCCTCTTTATGCAAGATTGAATGAGTTAGCGTGTATAAACAAGTGAAAGTGCATTCGGCTGAAATGCTCTCAAAAGATTTGACTAAATTGAATTACCATTCACATCTGTTTTGGAGAACTATTTTGACCAAACCAGTGCATTGTCACCGGTAACTTAGTAAGTGAATCAGTGCAACCATAATGTTACGCCTTTTATTTTTGTCTAGACCTTACGGAGCCCCGCAGGGGACGTGAAATATTTTTTATGAAATTCGTCCAACGTTCCCATGAAATAACAATTCGTTCCTTGAATTGACAATTCGTTCCCACGAAATAATAATTCGTTCCCACAATTTAACAATTCGTTCCCTCGAATTAACGATTCGTTCCCTCGAATTAACAATTAACAATTCGTTCCAATTGTTAATTGTTAATTCGAGGGAACGAATTGTGAATCGTGGGAAGGAATTGTTAAATTGAGGGAAATAATTGTTATTTCGTGGAAATGAATTGTTATTTCGTGGTAACGAATTACTAAAAATAAGTATACGTCCCCTGCGGTGCTCCGTAAGACGTGTACATGTACATACAATGAGTTAGTTTAGAGTGAGTGGATTTCTCAATTGCAAATTTAGCCAATTTCACCAACATGTTGCATAACATATCATCAGCATGACACAATCTTGAATACAAAATTACTTTCACTGACCTACGTATGTGTTCTGCGACCCGTGTAGATAGTGTCTGGTCAGGATCTACCCTGTTTGACATTTCATCAATGAAACAGCCGTCATGCTTCAACACTAACAACCAGTATACATAATGCAGTGAAACCTCTCTAAACCGGACACCCTGGGGGGTCCCCAGGGTGTCCGGCTTAGATGGGTTTCACTGTAAAGCCGGCATTTGATCATTCTGAATCACAAGTGTGTGCTATGCGATCACGAACAGACATTATCACTTGTGACAAATGACAAAGTAACTCTTCAAAAATAAGACCACAGGTGTTTTCTTGGTGTCCGGTTTACAGAGGTTCCACTGTAATAATATAATATCGTTATCAGGCTACAGGGGTGTGCTACTTACAATGGTGACAAATCACATAAGCCCCATTTCTCCATTCACTGTCACATATATATACTTCAAACAGCTTGGGCGCATCACAACCCACCACTGGCTGATGCTTGCCCTATGGCAGCCCAACCCGCACCACCGAGGCGGTATAGTTCTTTCCCCATCTTTTCCAGTCGCTCACGGTACTCCAGATGTAGATAGTTGCCTTCGGGCACGCCCGCAAACCCAAACATGGCCCCGTAACACGCCCCCCGCAATAACTACACCGTGCTGTCCGAGTCGCCGCCGTGAAGCATTGCCCGCTTACACAATTCCTTAGTCGCCCGTTGGATCCCAGTAGAGCGTCGTACGCGATCATTGGGGCATCGTGTCCGCTTGCCCCGCCGTTCCATCGTAGCTTACCAAGTCGTAGAACTCGTCCCGTTCTGCAACGCCGTACGACTTTCGGAAACACGGGTTCAGATTGGCCATTATCGATATTTCTGTCTTTTACATATTGATTCCACGCGTCCTGGAAGTAATGCCAGGTGTCCTCGTTTTCTTTCACGAAATAATCACCGGATTGTTGTATGTACGTTTAGAGCCTTTGGAAGCGTGTCTAGCAGACCACGACCCCATTCCCGCAATGGTTTACCTCGCACAGCGTACGCCGTGAACAAAGCCGCCGCCATGGACCCTAAATAACCTGTCGGATGGTGGGAGTTAGTCGACCGGCTTCAAATACTAACGGCTATAAGGTCGGGCTCGTCCTCCGCCCTTGGGTACCGCAGTCCAATACACATCGCCCGCATACCGCGCCACAGCCGCCGCCTCCTCTGTTGAACGGAATCCGCCAGCCGCCGGCAACCTCGGGTCGGAGCCGACGGACACTATCCATGCACGTGATGCCGGCCGCCCGGCCTGGCATATCGGCCACGCATTCTATATACTTCCTGGCTATCGCCGCATACAGAATATCTTTAATCCGCTCGTTTCCCACGTGCACCAAAGCTTCAGCCGTCGCAATATGCATCACGGTGTCGTCGCTAATTGGCCAATCGGGCAGCTGTATATCCAGGTTCGCCACGCCTCCCAAGTCCTGTAACTCTTCGTGAATTATCGCACCGTAGTGGCAGAATTCCCAGTCACCGTTGCGGAATCCCATTGCATCTCCAACCCCGCTCAAAACCATAGCAGCCACATACCTACGTAACGCCAAAATATACATAGACTCAAATAACTATTGCTAGCTCTAAATTAGAGCGAGCATTTACTATTTAGAGCTAGCATTAAATATTTAGAGCTAATATTTAGAAATACTAAGCATTCAATATTTAGAACTAGCATTAATTATTTGAGTTTTTGTAGAGTTAGCGTTCCTGAAACGTCGAATCTACATAAACTCATATAAGTATTTGTAAATAATAGCATTGAATATTCAGAGCTAACTCCAAATTATTTAGAGAGCTCTTCAAATGATTTGGAGCTAGCTCTAAATATGTAATGCTAGCTAGCATTTATTTGAATTTATGTAGATTTGGCGTTCCATACATACCGCTGTTCCATCGTAACCTGTGCAGTTTTTCTCGTGTGTCGGCGTAGGAATTTGAACATCTATTCCACAATACAAGTTTGCCGATGGAACCACTATATAGCCACTGTTCGCACGCGGTGGTACATTTGCATGTACATGTGAACTGTTATTTCGTGTATTTCGTATATCAGGCATGAATGGTTACAATGAAACGGTTCGTGACTGTAAACCAATATGTATTATGTTTTTGTAATATTGCACAGACTACCACGAATGTAATTTCAAAATCGACGAGTACAAGGAAATTCAGCGATATAAATAGCCTGACTATATATAGCATATGAGTCATATGAATACACGTTTTCACATCGACAAATAACTAAGGTGGCTCGTTAGGGACATCACAGAGGGCATAGTACGCCACGCGAACCTGCAATCTTAAATATTAAATCACAAATCATCGGGATGGAATATCATCAGTTAGATTTATGGTTCACAATTTATTGCACAAACCAATAAAACACCACTATACACATGTACAGTCGAACCTCCCCGAACGGTGACCTCTCTACAACAACACCCTCTCTGTAACAGCCGCTATTTTATATCCCAAATGGAAGATTTCCTCTATATCTAACCCTTAGACTGCTGAACACGAAATAGTCGTCTGTTGTTGCGTTTGCATTATTTCTCAATAAAAAATCATGTTTTGACAGCATTTTAGAATCATTTCCTATTCTCTAACGGAAATGATTCTAAAATACTGTCAAAGCATGTATTTGATGAGAAAATACAATTTAAATAAACAGCAGACGACAATATTTAATTCAGCATTAACCTCCCTACAACAGCCACCCCTCTGCAACAACCAGTTTTGCGTCTGCGATGAGTGGCTGTTGTAGAGAGGTTGCACTGTACAGCCTACATAGTACATGGGCGGTTTCCCCTACATATGCACACAATATTACAGCCCATATGTATTTACTGTACCAATATCATTACACAATGTCAGTGTATCCTTCACAGGTCAATGAGCACGAAAACACCTGTCATTTACGCACTAAGCCACTAACACAAAGCTTTTCCCGGCACTACGCCCATTTATAAATAGTCCATACATTGACTGGACTAAATATACACACAGTTTACTGTCACTAAGACGTTAAACACTAAGCAATGCAATGCACACAGTTGATATGCACTAAGCTCCAAGCATGCCGTACACTAAGTAGTAAATGGATACGATCACAGTATTGGTATGGTCATAAATCGGCACTGTATCTGGTTGCCAAGCAACA
>CM055274.1:76855749-76905669 GCA_029237695.1 Conchocele bisecta | reverse complement strand
CAATTTAACAATTCGTTCCCACGAAATAACAATTCGTGGAAACGAATTGTTATATCGTGGGAACAAATTGTTAAATTAAGGGAATTAACTGTTCTTCCGTGGGAACGAATTGATAAAAAAAGATCCATGTCCCCTGCGGGGCTCGGTAGTATTGCACTAGTGTAGTACATGTATGCATATGGAATTGCTACATAAAATGTGCTTGATGGTCAGTTGCTGTGTATGATGTATGATACTCTGCTTATGCAATAAATATCACCTAAAATATGTGCTGATTTATTATGATATTTACACGCCGATTTATTTCATAAAAAAACGAGGGTTTATACATTGTAAGAACAGTGTCTCAGATGATCGAATTCCCAAGAAGATGTGTTATATTTAAACATATAAAGAATATGTATCGGATACCGTGATACACAGGGGATATGATTTCGTTATGAATAGTTTGCCATTTGCGTTATACACGTACCAGTAACGAATACAATGACATTTTATCCAGTCAACACAGTGCGTATGTGCCGTGTAACACGGTGCCGTGAAACATTGTTGATATCCAGTCAATACAATTTTTGCATTGTACAGCCATTTGTAGGTGTTGACGGGATAAATAGAATAGTAGGTTAGTGTCGTGAATGGGAAAAAATATCTGGCGCGGCACGGAAACGGGATGTGCTTGGCAGAGCCTCGCCCATCCCGTTTCCTGAGCCTTGCCAGACATGTTTTCCCATTCACGGCACTAACCTACTATTCTCTATCTATTTTCCTAATTTCTGAACTAAAGTATATGTTGTGACCACTCATTTGAACCGTCTCGGCGAGACGGTTCAAATGAGTGGTCACAACATATACTTCTGATGAGAAATAAAGAAATTCTTGAGCCTTGCCGGATATTTTTTCCCATTCACGGCACTAACCTACTATTCTCTATATATATTGTTGTGAAAGGATCCAATTATACAGTGGAACCTCTCTAAACCGGACGCCAATAAACACATCTGTGGTTTTATTTTTATGGGTTTCTTGGTCATTTATCTCAGCTGACTGTTCATGATCGCACAGCACACACACACATGTCTCAGAATGGTCATATGTCAGATTTACAACGAAACCACTCTAAACCGGACACCCTGGGGACGTCCCAGGTGTCCGGTTTGGAGAGATTTCACTGTACAGCGGAACTCCTCTAAACCGGACACGCTGGGAGGTACCCAGGGTGTCCGTTTAGAGAGGTTTCACTGTAAGACAGACGAATACTTCAAGACACGCGTGGTTGCTTAACGATCATGAACAGACATTATTATCGGAGGTAAATGGCGAAGCAACATATCTAAATTAAGCTAAACTAACTTTGCTCTGAGTCCGGTTTAGAGGAGTTCGACTGAACCATATTGAGAAAGAGGATTCAATTAGAGACACTAATTAAAGTAATATAAAATTAATGTTTCCCACGTCCGTCAAATAACATCAGGCACCTGCCATGACATACCTGTTTTGGTTTTAAAATCCAGCCGCAGCAAGTTGATTGAGACAAAACGTTTAAAACCGTGCACTCGTTTGTCCAAACAATTCCACTCTATTCCCAGTATCCGTGTGAAATATATACACACAGTAAATCGTTACTGCCTGAACTACGATACTGGCAAGTCATGTCCCTATTTAAATCGGATTTCGCTGTCCGCAAATTATGTGTCGTGGGAAAAGCGGGCTATATAGAGAATAGTAGATGATTAGTGCTGTGAATGGGAAAAATATCTGGCAAGGCTTAGGAAACGGGATGGGCGAGGCTCTGCCCATTCACGGTAAAACAGACAATTCTTCAGCCCAGTAAAGGTTTCAGTCCGCGCATGCGCAGACGGAACAATAACAATCGGGACCAAGGCTGTGTGAAGTTTAAGTCATCGATTATATTTCAAGATTTAATGAAATTAACGTACGTCTAAGTATAAAAATGGTCCCAGATGTAAAATTTAGGTATTTTCCCGTCCGGGGATGTTATGAATGCGTATTTTCGAGCTCCGTGTCGCACTTTAGTGGCCATACTATTCGGTACCAGTCCACCTGAAAAAGGCTTAGTTTCGTAGTTTGCCTATGGGCTTTTTACTGAATATTCCAAAACTGCCTGTCTGTGGCGATTGAATGTGACTTAAAATTAAATACTCCCCATCCTATGCTATTTTCAGCTGACAAAAGCAAGTATTTGTAAAATTATGTGCCAAACTGTGATCTGGGCCATTTAGTGAGCATATTCAGATTAAAATTGTACGCATCTTCCGCTCGAAATGTGTGTTTGTTGTTTGGGGCGCCATTTTAACAGTCTGAAACAGAGGTTTGTGGCTCGAAAACAAAACACTCAGTACCAGTACAGACTATGATCAGTGTGGGCAGGTATACATGTAGACTTGATTCACACATTATTTGTTGGTGCAAACTCCGCACGTCACATAGCTTTCTGGCGCCTTTAGTCCAGCGGCCATGACGGAAATAAGTGCAGAAATTGACCACCACATGCTAACTTTCACACATTATAAATGCTCTTAGCTGTATGCCAATTTGATTTGTGTAGCTACTAAAGTTTCTTGACATATAATGTAACAGGTGTATACAGCAAACAGCCTCTGTGAATATATGAAGAGGATATCTGAGAAAAAAACTTGCGGAAGTGCTCACTCGGCCAAGAATTGCTAAAAAATTCTAAAATCTTGGTGGACTGGTACCTTCTGCTGATAAATCGAGATGCTATCGGACACCTGTTTGGCGATATGTGGGCGGTAAAGTGGGGAGTTCATTGCTTTTGTTGAAATGACACTCCACACCCTGCGACTATTGTACATATGCGTTTGCTTTGTATTATTTACACGCATCCGACTAGAATGGCCCTTTGATAACAAACAAAGCACGCAGACTTGCATTGTTTAGTACAATGTAGTATAATGTAAGAAAAGTAACAACAATCTGTCAAAGTCGGACTTCTTAAATGTGTAAATGTTGGAGACCTGTGCATCTGTGCAGTCTGATCAGTGTATGCAGTGATTGCAAATATACTAGTAAAATTGCTATACATTCATATAACCATATTTACAAGTGGTCATTTTAAAGAATATTTACATTGTTATCAAACGGCAATCGTACGGCTGATCCAATGTGATATTTTTGAAAGTCGCTAAATATTATCTGAAACCGTACACGTAAGTGGTAGCAGATACAATAGAAATCAGTACGCTACGTCCTTGGTGGCTATAATTATGTATTACGATTATCATGATTATCGTGTCGCAGTAAATATGCATGTGACACAATACCAACACACTAAATACTTAAACATGTTTGGCCCAGTGTCACCATGATGCGATATGCCAGGAGCGGCGTATATTTTGGCACTATCATAATTATGCCCCCACCGCCGCCCCCCCCCCGGCAACGAGTTGTGGGGGGGGGGGGGGGGGTATACTGGAGTCAGGTTGTCCGTCCGTCCGTCCGTCCGTCCGTGCGTGCGTCCGTAAACTTAACATCAGAGAAACATTGTTATAACTTATATTTCCTTTGTCTAAAATGCTTAATATTTCACACATGCATTCATGTAAGGCTCTACTACAATGCTGTGCCAAATCCACGACCGTCCAACCCCCGCTGATCCCAAGGTCAAGGTCACATACTTAGTCTGTTTACAAAACTTAACATCAGAGGAGTATTGTTATAACTTCTCATGGCCGGGTGCTTTTGTCCCCGCCGTGAAAATTGAAATCAATCCCATATATTTCACGTTTTTTTGCCTTATATTGGAACATATTGCATACTATCATTATTAATAGGCACATTGGGTATATATCAACAAAGGGTTGTGAAAAACTACCGATGTGTTCTCTATATATCAAGTTTACGGACAGGCTGAAACTTCTCATGGCCGGGTGCTTTTGTCCCCGCCGTGAAAATTGAAATCAGTCCCATATATTTCACGTTTTTTTGTGTTGCCTTATATTGGAACGTATTGCATAATATCATTATTAATAGGCATATTGGGTATATATCAACACAGGGGTGTGAAAAACTACAGATGTGTTCTCTATATATCAAGTTTACGGACAGGCTGAATCTTCTCATGGCCGGGTGCTTTTGTCCCCGCCGTGAAAATTGAAATCAGTCCCATATATTTCACGTTTTTTTGCCTTATTTTGGAACATATTGCATACTATCATTATTAATATGCACATTGGGTATATACCAACACAGGGTTGTGAAAAAACTACCGATGTGTTCTCTATATATCAAGTTTACGGTCAGGCTGAAACTTCTCATGGCCGTGTGCTTTTGTCCCGCCGTGAAAATTGAAATCAGTCCCATATATTTCACGTTTTTTTTTGCCTTATATTGGAACGTATTGCAACATATCATTATTAATAGGCACATTGGGTATATATCAACACAGGGGTGTCAAAAACTACCGATGTGTTCTCGAATATCAAGCTTACGGACAGGCTGAAACTTCTCATGGCCGGGTAAAGCACCCGTCCCCGCCGTGAAAATTGAAATCAGTCCCATATATTTACGTGTTTTTTTTGCCTTATATTGGAACGTATTGCATACTATCATTATTAATATGCACATTGGGTATATATCAACACAGGGGTGTGAAAAACTACCGATGTGTTCTCTATATATCAAGTTTACGGACAGGCTGAAACTTCTCATGGCCGGGTCCTTTTGTCCCCGCCGTGGAAATTGAAATCAGTCCCATATATTTCACGTTTTTTTTGCCTTATATTGGAACGTATTGCATAATATCATTATTAATATGCACATTGGGTATATACCAACAAAGGGGTTTGCAAAGCCACCGATTACAGATTAGTTTACGGACAGACTTCAACTTCTCACGGTCGGTTACATATCGGCACATTCATATAAACATACGCCATTTGGTAGAAGAACTACGGTACGCGGTGTGCATATTGCGTAATATCATCGTTACCATTCATATTGTGTATATACCAACAAATTGGTTTCCACGGGCTTAAAGTTCTCACCCCCCCCCCAGTGTGAGCCGTTTAAGCCGCTATGACTAGGTTGAAAGTTTTCACGGACTTAACGGGCTCGCGTTACAACGGCACTAACCTACTATTCTATTTATCCCGTCAACACCTACAAATGGCTTTAAAATGCAAAAGAATAACCCCAGCCACCGCACATATTCATACGCAGTGATTATGTCGTAGTGACAGGATATCAAAAATGTTTCACAGCACCGGGTTTTACGCACTGTGTTGACGCACTGCACTGTGTTGACGGGACAAAACGGACTTAGCCCCTTTTTCCGCAGTCACCTTCAATTATCTTCGCGATATGTGTTGAATATTACGGGTGATTACACGGACAATGAACCCGTAACAAAGGGATATAAATGGCATTTAGCGGAAATGTGACCACATGCCCACTCAGTAGGCACAAAGTGCACTATAGTCCCTCTTTCTCAAATGAATAGTTCGACACGATCTTGTAATCCATTGTTTCCCATCACACCTGTAACAAACATTAACACAATAGGCAATAAATACGTGTATAATTATGTAACTATTTCACCAGTTCTAACAATTACAAGTGCCCGCTATACAGATATAATCATTGAGTAACATTTATTTTACCGATAGTGACTCGCGGCGGTATCAGGCTATTTTCATATGCAAATGAGGCATATTTTTTTTTTATTATTTATACTAATTAAATGCGTCACCTTAAAATATAATATTTTCGACATATTATCTTACTGTATCTTACTGTATTCAACGTCGTTAGTAAGCCTTTGACTTCTTAGACGTACCTTTTATTAATTTTCTTAATCACTGGTATGTCTTCATGGGCTGCACACATTGGTTTTGTTTCGTTTAAACTATTTACATGTGTATATATGTACGGTGTCGTCGGTGTGGCAGGACAAGCCCTGCCAACAATTGACACAGTCGATTACTTAGTAACAGTCTGGAGCAAATTTAATAATAATTTCCTTCCAGGCTTTGTTCAGTCTATTCTTGAACTGGTTTATTGTTTCCGCTGTTACTACATTTTTTTAGGGCAAGTTGTTCCAGTCATTTACTATTCGTTGGCTGAAAGAACTTTTTGTTATGTTTAGACGAAAGTATGATCATTGCACATACAAAATTAAAACATAAAATAAATAGTAATGTCCGTTAACATTTTAAGGAAGCACGTTTATCGCCCCTGATATCAGTGTGGAAGTTTACGTCTGATATAAAATGTATAATAATGCCAATCAATACGTGGGGTAATTGTGAATGTACTTTTATTTTGCCAGAAAATGTCATATCTTCATAATATACACAACTATCTTTCTAATGCACTCTATAAATATCACGCAATCTGATTGGCTGATGGTCATACATTACAGGTATATCATTGTTGATGAACGGTCGCAAATTATTTCAATATGTATTCCTACGCCAGTAGTAATTGATAGGTCTGAAAACATGTTTAATGGTTCCGTTAGCGCGTCGCCATTAAACATATTTTCCGACCTCTCATTTTTTTATATACGCCCAAATTTGAAAATTACAATTCAGTTAACCTTATTGTCTCCCTATATTATAACCGGACATGTGCCTACTGAGTGGGCATGTACCTTTAATCAATACATTGATACAATGTAATGGGTGAACATCAATATGTAACGCTATATTTGCTGAATGGCGAACAGTGTAGACCTTGATTAGATTGCGCGGACTCTACACTTGTCGTATGGTAAATTTTGTGGTTGGGCTGGCGGATCAGGAAAGGGATCAGGCCATGGCTGAAAATACTCAATAAATATCTTGGGGCATCATTATGCTTGAATTAAACAGCACTGCTGAAACATTTAGGGAACATTATCAGTATGCATGGGTTTAAATGCAGCACGGGGGTGATTACTATCTGACACTCCTTAGGTAAACCGTTATATGGTAGTTAATTCGTGTGAATGGACCCCAACAGACTGGACATGCAACCTGTAATGGCTATCTGAATAGCCATCTGGATAGTGGCTGTACCAAGCAAGCTATTCTTCTGATAGCCAGCACATGAACGTTTACTATTGCACCACTAATATTATACCATAAAATATTTAACAATGGAAGTTGGCTTGAATATATTCCATACCAATCAAAATCAAATGAACAGCTCAATTGTCATCAACGGAGTCAAATGCCCTAAATCATAAGCATGTGGGGTGGTGGGGATGGGGCTATTGTTGCTCGTTTCTATGTTCTCAAGATGCCAGTATAGACCAATCTCTGTTTCGCTAGTATATCTGCATACTCTAGGAGAGAGGTGACAGGGTTTTTGTGTTTTCCATTTATGGCTATCTGACATAATGTTGTTTCAAGTATTTCAGTATTATCATAATATATGCAGGAACAAAAGTCAAAAGTCATGTATTTGCATTGCTTTAACCCTTCAACTGCAGGAAACGAAAATTGTCGTCTGCTGCTGCATTATATATTGTCTTCTTTATCAGTAAAGACATGCTTTGTCAACACTTTATAATCATTATACCTCCGCGACAAGTTGTGTGTGTGTGTGGGGGGGGGGGGGGGGGGGGGGTGGGGGGGGGGGGGAGGGGGGGGGGGGGGGGGGGGGGGGGGGGGGGGGGGGGGGGGGGGGGGGGGGGGGGGGGGGGGGGGGGGGGGGGGGGGGGGGGGGGGGGGGGGGGGGGGGTGGGGGGGGGGGGGGGGGGGGGGGGGGGGGGGGGGGGGGGGGGGGGGGGGCTAGAGCCAGGTTGTCCGTCCGTCCGTTCTTAATATTTCACGCATGTATTCCTCTAAGGGTTTACTACCATGCTGTGACAAATCCACGACCGTCCAAACCCCGCTAATCCCAAGGTCAAGGTCACATACTTAGTCTCTTCACAAAACCTAACATAACCTTTATTTCCTTCATCGAAAATTCTTAATATTTCACACATGCATTCCTCACTTAACATCGGAGAAATCATGCTATGACAAATCCATGACCGTGTCGCCCCCGCTAAGCCCAGGGTCAAGGTCACAGACCCACAAACTACAAATCTACACATTTGGGGACAAACTGGGCCCACGCGGGGGGTATTTCGTAAGCCTCGCTTACTGACAAACTATTTTACATTGAACATGATTCCCAAGTGCTGCCAAAGAATGTTTTTGATGAGAAAAATGAAAATTAGACAATAAACAGAAGACGACACATACTAATTCAGCAATGTAAGGGTTAATGCTGTTAGGTTTATATAACAGCATACTTATTATTTCATACATGCACCATGAAATTACCAGGCAAAACTAAAGATTATGTTTGTATTTCACCCCTAAGTAACTGGATTGAATTTCGATATGTTAATTTTGCAACCAATCCAATTGTCACAAAATGATTTTCAGACTAGTCCATTTATGAAAAGGGGGTGTTTTTGTTCTCAAAAATATATAACAAATTACTTGCAAAAAGTGCAGATCCTGATGAGACGGCTCTTCACGAGCCGGCTCATCTGGATCTACACTTTTTGCCAATACCACTATACAGGCCTGTGGTGTTGATGGAGAAATTCTTACAAAGGTTTCAACGTAAATAAATGGTCAAGTGTTTCAGCGTTCTTGTTTCTTGCAACGGTCAATAAGAGCAAGGTCATGCTAATTTCTGGTCATTCATTTCTGATCACTGGCTCAGGCTATTGTGCTGCATATTGTCTGTACTGTCAGATCTGAAACCATTGGACTTGGCGCATAGTTTGCGAAAAGTAGGTAATTGTCGCGCGAATGCCATTGTTACAGTACTGTTCTCTTTTACAGTTCGGATCCAATGCACATGTAAATATCGCATACGAATACATGTAGCCCGGCACAACCAGTTTTCGTCCACCTTACAATGTTATTTGCAATTGTTATATTTTCACAGTTGGGTAAGACACATTTATTGTAAATTTCAATACAGTAACATTTCAGTGTAATAATATTGAAAATAAAAATCTGTTGCCTTTAAAATATTGTTGTAAATCGATGTTTTCTTGTGTGACCCACTTCCTGCTGCTCGTCATAATACACAACCACTTTTCGTCCATTGCTTACTACATCTACACAACTGGCCAAAAAGTACTAAAAATCAAAACTAACTGATTAAAATGTAATGTTTGTAAACTCCAACTCTAAATATCTGTTTAAATTTATTTACAATGCTGTATATCCCGTTTAATACAATAATTACTGGGTTGTAATGATGTCACCAGTGCAGTTAGTACACAGAAACGTGTCACCACGCTTGATGATGTGTCATATCGTCGGGGTCGTAAGGATTGTATGGCTGCCTTGTAGATGGAGGCGCATTTTGCCTAAAGAGAATAATTATCATTTTGACAAAATAAAAAACAAAACACAAACGTTTTAAATCTATTTTTATTACTCTTTTCTAACTGCATACAAAGATACTCGTAGTCGTACAGACAATCAGTATTGAAAGAACAAAAAAAAATCACTACACAATAACAACAGCGGCTATACTTTTTCTACTTTTTGGCCGACAGTATACTTTTGGCAACCTTCCAGCAGGTGCGCGTGCCCTGGAAAATCATCACTTTGGCAGACGGTAAAAGACAAAATGTGTAAACTGGTATTTTTTGGGGCTAAAAATGTATTTTATGAATAACACATTTTGGGAATAGTGAAAATTACATAATTTTATTGATTTATTATTTTTTAACCATTTCGTACATTTCTAATCTCCACTTTTCGCCAAGCGAGCTGCTTTGACATTTCTGTCACTACGGTAAACAATGTGATGCGCGCGCATCTCCGCTATGTCGTAAAATAATCCGAACAAATGCTGTTTACTGGGCCGGACGAAAACAGGCAGTGGACGATTTCTGGCAGTGTTGGGATACTTTGTACATGTACATGTACATGAAACCGGACGACTGTTTGACAAAAAAGGGTCTTACAAATAGGTATTTAATTTCCATTAGTTCATAATACAAATATAATGACAAGAACGACGCCAACAGCATGTATCCCATCGCTGTGGTGGCTGGATCACAAACATGCACATTGATATGGTAAAGAAGTTATAGGAGAATAGAGGAATGCGCCTGCATCTATTGAAAGATAATATGGATAAGGACAAATATGCATATGAAGTTTCAAGTGAATCACTCATATGGCAGGGCTTTCAATAGTAGCCGGTAGCCGGCGGTTTACCGCCGCTTATTCTCTAAAATATCGCCGCCTATATTTCGTTCAAAAAAAATAAAAATAAAATCCCACCCCGGTTAAATTACGTCTTCAGTGACCCGAGAAGGCAAACTCGATGTTTACTGGTCCCTTTGAGCGTTGGCATACAGTACGCAATGTACAATATTGGACTGCCGGGTTTCATTTATTTTTCCGCAGACTTGATTGTGGGTGCTGGGAAAAACAATTTCACCCGCTTTCGGGTAAAATTGTGTTGTCAACGCCGGGAATAAGAATGCCGATATAAACGTATAGAGTTGCATGTCATAACGGAGTCATAACTATTACAATATTACTGAACATACAATAAAATAAAATAAATGTTTACATATTTTTATTTATTTCTGACGCGATTCTCTGCGCGTCGGACAATACAATCAAGTCGGCATCAACAGTCTGCGTCTGCGTCAACAACAACAATACAAATGAAGAAGCGGAAACGACAGACTGAATTACTACAGTTTGGGTTCGCAGATTCCGGTAGCGCTTGCTTTATATATTATGTACAATAACTCCCCCTTTCTAGTGCCTTTGTCATATTATCTTTAGGTAAATCTATGCACGTAGTACATGTAGGTCCCAAGCACAATGAATGTTTGCGGTTGTTATCCCATTAAACGGTGGTTTACCAATAACCGTGATACTCGTATTGGGCTATTCCAGTTTATGTAGGTACCCCCCTATGGAAGAGACTTTTACCTACGGAAATGACCCCCCCACCTCAATTTGTTATCCGGATACCCCCCCCCCCCCCCCCTCAATTTTTTGTTATCCGATATACCCCCCCCCCTCAATTTTTTTATCCGGATACCCCCCCCCCCTCAATTTTTTATCCAGATGACCCCCTCCCCCCCCTCATTCCCTCATTACCCCAAAAACCTCCTCATATTATTATTAACTTAGTATCTCATTTAGCTCATTTAAGTTATGATAATCACTTGACAACAATTGTATAGCCAGTTTGAACATAACAGCCTCAAGCTGTCCCACTTATCAGCCTCCACCATCAACCAGTCAGTATGCTTGGAATCAAGTTTATTATTTTATTGTGGAGGTTGGTTATTTCTCTGAGAGCTGAATCAGATCATGTATAGGGAATTGGACATTTTACTGATGTGGTATTTGATATATTTGGTATTTTTTATATTCCCCCATGGTATTCCCATTAGATTGCTTTACTAGGCTTATACTTAGTTGTTACCCCATCTCAAACGAGGTGCTGTAAGTGTTCGGCCATAGGCAGGCATTTTTCTAGTGTTTAATAAAATATGCCATGGCATGCTTTGTTAAACCAAATACATATGCACACCAAAGTGTGAGGAGAATTCTTTTCTTTCTTTTTGAACACCTTTGCAAGGTATAATTTTCATCTATCAAATGATATAATTTGACTTCAGAATGCACCATTTGGCTTAATAGATTTCAAAAAATTTCCGGGGGAGGGCCCCTTCTAACAGAAGGGGGGCAAACCCCCCCCCCCCCCTCCCTCCCGGACCCACCCCCCCCCCGCTCGGCACAAGTGCCGAGCGCTGCTGCCGTTGGCAGCAGTAATTAGCAAATTGCCATCTACTATTTCAAAACATCCTGTTACTTTCATCCTTATTGAAACCTCTGATATGGTAAAGAGCTTATAGCAGAATGAATGTACTGAAGTGGGAATTTATTTCACATTGACCGATGCCAAGGGGGAGGGAGCATTCTGGGGCGCGAAATAAAAAAAGTGGATGATAATAAACATGCACATGAAGTTTGAAGCCAATTAGCTGTACAATAAAGAAGTTATAGGAGAATGGAGAAATGTGCACACATCTACTGGATGAAAACATATAATATATTAACATATTATGTTATTTGACCTTGACATTGGGCATGCGGAGAGCATGAGTGTGGTGGAGAATGGGAATGTGGATGATAATAAACATGAACATGAAGTTTTAAGCCAAGTGGTAGTAGATCAAACAAGTTATAGTAGAATGGAGAAACGCGCAGGCATCGACTGGACGTAATTTATAAGTTGTTTGATCTTGACCTTGGGGCATGGGAGAGCATGGGTGGGGTAAGGAATGAAAATATGGATGGTAATGAACATGTACATGCAGTTTCAAGCCCAATAGGTCATACAGTACAGAAGATATAGGCGAATGGAAAACGTGACGGACAAACATACGGACGGACGTACACACTGCGGTATACTTGTAAACCCACTTACATGTGCACCTGTAAATAGTCTGCATGTGTACAAGAAAACATGTTGCACAATTACCTCTTATACGCACGAATTGATCCACAAGTATACCTGGTGGAAGATTGACGGACAGACGGACGGACAGCTTTTGCATCTCATTTTCGCTACGCGATAGGATAAGAACTGGTCAGATGCATGCCACAACATGCCACTGATAATGTCATATCAAGACTGTCAGCAACCTGGCAACCCAATTCTATGTCCTAATGTTGTCTGGGGAGCATGGATGTTTGTATAACTGACCGGAGCTGAATTTAATGAGATTATTGAATGTGATTTACGTCTTCCCAAGCGTGAACGACCACCTTTAAGTCGTGGAAACCAGAATAAATCCTGAAAATTATGTGCGCAATGATAGATACATTAATCAAGGGTGTTGGATAGAGTTTATTTCTTCCAGATATTTGGAGATTCGTGTAAATGATATGTTATGAATTATAACAATTATGAAACAACATATTAAACATTTATACACTACCGCCTGCGTTAAACTTGCCATTATTCGTAAATATCTTTATTTTAAAATATTGTCCTGTAAATCAAGCAGCTTGATTGCGAATATGAATTGTCAATACACGTTGATAATCACGACAATATTAACACAGGCGGCTGTATGTACATGTATATACATGAAACATGTACACGAATAAACGTACATGTACATACATCAGGGGGCCGTTTCACTAAGCTTCTTACGACTAAAATGTTCGTAAGTGCAAATTTAGTATCGTCTGGAAATTTCAATTGATAGATTTTTATTTATTGATCATAGGCTGCATATGCAGCCTATGCTCTATAAATGTAAATCCAATAATTCTTTGCAAGAAAACATTGTTAATGTGAAATTTACTGACCATCATAATTTTGCACTTACGAACATTTTATCGTACGAAGTTTAGTGAAACGGCCCCCAGACGTATGCGGATTCGCCGGTGATCACCAAGGAATCATTTGTGGACGTCTCCGTGTTATGTGTCTTATGCACATTTTATTTTTGCACCTACGAACTTCTTATTCGTACGAAGTTTAGTGAAACGGGTCTCCCGCATATACGTTCGAATTGTAATAACGGTTACTTCCTGATTCTCCTACTTTTGAGTGTCCAGTATTCCTGATTCTCCTACTTTTCATTTCCAAAGGTATGGTCAGTGATGCATGACTACGGTGCTATAGTCTTTATCAAGTTTACGCTACTTATTGAGTTACAAGAATAACAGACAATCAGTTACTATGTATATCGTTTAGTAGTGAAAAATAAGAAACAAAAAACCACACTAATTAATGAAGAAATGAAAAATAAGGAAAATGAAAAGTCATGCAGAGCATGATGTTATTAGCCGATCAAATCAGGGTAAAGTGCATCGAACATATGTAGGTGTCTCTGGTAACATTGTCAATGGTAAACTATTTTCGACCACAGTTCTGTACCCAGCGTTGACATTTTTCTCGATTTTGTGCAGGTTTTGGAAACCCGTTCCCAAATCCATCTAATAGCAGCAATGCCATAGCAGCAATGTTTTGTTGTCACCATTATGTTGCGAAATATTCCAGCGTAACACCTGTACTGTATGCTCTATTTATCTACAAATTACACTCCGCAATACACAAAGTTGTAGTCACTATGTGTTTGTCCGAATTCTGTGGCAGCACGCTAGTGGGCGGAGCTACCAGGGCTATATATATTTAGCGGTTACAGTGTCATCTAAAAATAGACGCAAGCTCCTGCGTCTTCAGGCACATGCCCAGACTGGCCTAATGTGCCCCATCCGTGATTTTTTGCGCGATGTCGGGCGCAAGACAATCAATAATTTGCAGCATTGACAATAATTAAGGGGGATTGCCGCAATCGCGCGTGCTGGATGCATCCCTGCCATCCCTGCATGATACGTAAACAAATCAAAGTTCGCTATGAAGGGCAATTCTTCGTTTTGATTGGTGGAAAATTTTGTGAATATTAGACGCGCATACGCGATCCAATGGGATAAACCCGAGATGCTGGGATAAACCCGAAAATGCTGGGGTCGCTAGTAAGGAGATTTTGAGCAGACGGTCTGATTATAAATTAGCCGAATAAACACATTTTACGCGATTATACGTGGCTGAAACTTGTTCTGTTTAATAAATAAAAGCTTTAAATTAGCCCAATAATCGGCGTATGTTGGCGTATATGGCCATTAGAGCCAACTATGGACTTCAACAACAATAACTTCCGGGTTAAATCTCTTCCAGCGTTCAGCTCATTACGTATTCAAAATTGTGTTATTTGGCTATAAGTAAAGTTTTAAACGGAGATAATTGCCAAAAATGCAAACTTTATCGGTTGATGCAATTTGGAAGTGATACAGAAAATTCGCGTTCGTAGATTACCGAATAGCGGAGAAAAGGGTTGCTACAAACTTTTTCAGAATTCGATGGATAACCAATATATTAGCCGATCTATAAATAGATCGGCTAATAATGATGAATGCTGATTATATCAATATTTCACTATTTTTCTTCATAATTCACATGATTCACAATACAAAGTTGAAACAGAGTATTGTCTCAATATCCCCCAAGGGTATGCTTATAACAACTCTATTGCCTGTACAGAATTTCTGATTCTCCTACATTGAAATTAGCCCCAAATTAACAAAAGTAGGAGAATCAGGAAGACACCATAATAACATAATGCAAATAATTATAATACACGCCAGTCTAGTAACATTGGGTGATCATTATTATGTAACTGAACCCGCTACAGAAACAAATGTTACATGTAGGTTGTCAGTATAGCTCAATATATGATGTTGTGCTTATGCAATACATATACTCTAAATTGTGTCTTGACTTAGTATGACGCGCAGTCTGATCAGGATATACGCTGGTCATAGAGGTTTTATTGATCTTTTCACACGTAAGTACATGTATGCATTGTATTAAATAGCGCCATTTCCTATGTTTGGTCGACGACATCGCGACCAGTATAGCCCCTGATCAGACTGCGAACATTTTCGGTAAACTCGTTTCGGGCTGCACTGGCGGGAAATGTGACATGGTCCGTTCCACACAGGTTAATTGCATTACAAGGGTAATTTGACTCGTTCATTGTACTTCATAACTGATCCACAATACACATTCAATTGTGGTTGTGACTAGAGAAATGGGGCTAATAGGTTTTGATGTTTTGCGACCGATGTAGATCCAGATCAGCCTGTGCATCCGCACAGTCTGATCCGGATCTACACCTGTTCGTTATTATATCATTGCCTCACCCACCATAAGTCTAACAAGCAATACTGCCCTCCCAAGTCAAACTGCAGTATCTGTTAAACTGCAGTATCTGCACTATGATGTTATGCTGACCATGTGCAATCATCCCCAGGTCAGCATAGCATCATAGTGCAGATACTGCAATTTAACAGATACTAGGGGGTTCAGTACGCTGTCGTAATCCTGTAATTTGGCTGTCTCGTAGTGAAAATCAAACGTTTTTAATTCACAAATTCTATATTATAATCAGATTAAAAACCATTTTTTTTACAGCTGAATTCAATAATATAATCATTATTTTGTTCATTTATTGCAGTGTTTACGATAAATAACCCGATTTTAGTACTTAGAACACAATTTGAATACACCGATGTTGACCCACTTTCGCCGACGTTGCGAGATGCGCGGGCATATTTTTAGCTGTGTTACAGCACTATGGGGTTACTCTAAGCGATTTCCGCGGGATTTTCCTGTGACGTTTTTCTTGAATGACCAATCAGATTAAAGCTTACATTCTGAACTTTACGTAGGTCGATGGCTCGATAAAATCCGACATTGGACAGCGAAATGATGATGATTTAAAGCATAAACATTGTTTTTTGACAGTTACATACTGTTTTAATCAAATTGAGCCATCGATATTATTAATCAGTGTCCATTTTACTTAAAAAATCAACTAATCGGAAATCCAAACTTTCCAAAGAGGTGCTAGCAATTGTTTGTGTGTGTTAGCGCGTACGCTACCGACAGTCGTACGATTTGACGCTACACAGCATATACACATAATATACCTTACGATACACTTCACAAAAGAAACGTGTCTTGAGTTTGAATAAGGATAATAATTATCTTTAGATTATTTGTATTATGAATTAAACAAAGTATTTTTAAATAATTTGATATTAATTTAAATAAATATTTCGGCATCATTTACTCAATAAATTAAAATTAAATGTGTAGCTGAAAAGCTGAAAGAAAGTGAAAGTAGAACGTTTTTGTTATATCCTCCGGGTTACAAATCGCTGAGGATTACTATTTGAATTGGAAAATGATATGAATTTTAAATTTAGGAGACTGTGTCGGGAGAAAATGGACTGATGACTGCTGACATGTCACCAGCAGAGGCGGATTCAGGGTGAGGGTGGGGGGGGGGGGTGGGGGGGGGGGGCTTCGGAAACCCATCCCGATTTTTTAAAAAAAAAATACGAAATATTGTTTTACACATAGATTGTGGACTGTTATGATCTTCAAATATATCAAAAAAAATAAATGCAGTAGAATGCAGGAAGAAATGGCTTCCTCAATTCAAAACTATTTTGGGGGGAGGGGTGGGGGGGGGGGGGGGAGGGTGTGGGGGGGGGGGGGGGTGTGGCATGCACATATGGTTTGCACTTAAACATTTCCTGGGGGAGGACCCCACACCCCCAACTTTACAATTTCGCGCTGGAGGTATAGCCGTCCTGTAATTACATACCCCCCTGCAATTATTTCTGTATCCTCGCTTGAAATGGGACTGATGACATATGTCACCTGTCATGTTCCATGCATGACTGCTCGCTCTTGTTGGTAATTGTTGTAATATATATAGAGCTTAAACTGTGTATACAAAACTATAGATATACCTCCGCCCCCGCCCCCGCCCCCCCGCACCCCCCCCCCCCTGTTTGGACGGAAAGTCGGATGGACCTCAAACTTCATATACTCCCTATCATCAACCATATTTTCATTCCATACCACACTCATGCGGCCTTCATTTCCAAGGTCAAGGTAAAATTACTTAGACATGTGCATCTGTACGATTTGCCTTAAAGTTTTCTACAACCGTAAGTCAGATTGACTTCAAACTTCATATACTTCTTTATCATCATCCATATTTTTCATTCCATACATGTACCACACCCATGTGGCCTTCATGTCCAAGGTCAAGGTGAAATTACTTTGAACAATCATGTTTGTCAAGATAAATATTGTTTTTGCAGCATTGTTCATGTATACTGATTCGACGAACATATTGATTTTAAATGGAGTATATATGAGTTTTTGTGTGAAATATTAAAATGGTTGCCATGACAACAAATATTATTAAGCGTTCACATGTTAAGTGTATTGCTAGATGGTAACAGTACTCGGGTGTATTGCATTGATTTTCAAAAAGTAAACCCTTTTTCAACAAATACTATTTTTGTGTTTTCCAATATTGGTTACCATGGTTGCTATGGCAAACTATATCTTGTGCCATAGTAACAGCTCTACATGGATATGAACAAAGATAGTATGTGCACATATGGTTTGTCAAATAAATTTGGTATTTGCAGTATTGATAATCACCTACTGTATCTCAAAAAGGTTTATTTGAAATAGTTAAAATAATGCCGGATGTTTGAAAATCAAGACATAATGTTAATATTGTTACTATGGTAACAATTTTGTGCTTTTCAAAATTACAGTAGCAATACTTGTGTGTCATTTGTATCTATTAAAGTTTATCATAATTTACTGACGTCTTAAAACGTCACAATAGGTATTTAAAAACACTTTTTCAAAATCGTTGCCATGGTAACCGATTTTGTAAAAATGGAGCATTTGCAGGGAATTTCAACATGGTAAATGAATGTAGTTACATTATAATGTTATTATATACCTATTTGTGTTAATTGGTAATGAAATTCATTGGAAATGAGATGAACATTGCAAATAATAACACTTATGGGTAAAAAAACAGTTTTTGTTGACTCATTTTACATTCCATAAACAATTATTTTCAGCAAAATTGACAAAATATAAGAAAAATGTGCATAACGTGATATTTTATTCAATAAAATGCATGGTTTTACACATATTTCTTCATTTATTCCATTTAAAATAGGTCATTAATAATATGAAAGAAAACATGATTTTAGCCGATTTCGGTGCCATTTGCTCCCATTCAAATACATGGAGGAAAAATTACAAAATTTGCCAAAAAATTGGTTAAAAAAGTGCGATAACTTTTGAACCGCTGGACCGATTTTAATGATCTATACCTCGTTGTAAAGGTCTCACCAAGTCCCACAATTCTGCAAGAAAATTAAATAGGTAGCTTATACATTAAAAAATGACCTGAACCCCCTACAGATACTGCAGTTTGACTTGGCATGATTGCACAGGGTCAGTCAGCATAGCATCATAGTGCAGATACTGCACTTTAACAGATACTGCAGTTTGACTTGGGAGGGCAGAATATAGATCGTGATCACGCTACATGAGTGTTATTTGATCATTGGCTACACTGGTCATAAATCCCATAAACCCCATTTATCCATCTGTAGCCTACCACAGGTGCATCACGTGTAGCTGAGATCGCAAAGTGATGCAATTTCCTACTACAATGGTACCTCTCTAATAGTGGAGCAGATAACTGTAATAATCGTTCACTTCCGGAAACAAGCACCAAAATTGGCACAAATACTCCTTGGGGATTTCTCTTCTGATAAAACCCGTTAGCCACCATATAAAATCTGGCGTTGTTATCGTTTAACCCAAAATCACACCGAAATATATTCAACCAGGATTTAAATCATGGCGTTGTTATCGTATAGCCGTCAATCAAAACAGCACAAGGTTATGACGTCAACTACTACGTCTGACGTCATATTTAAGGTAGAGGGTAACATGCCCTACGAATCATCAAACAATTAACAAGTAACAGTTGTAGACATGTGTAAACAAAGTAAGGGCCTCATTATTAGTATTATCATTCAAAAGTGTACACTGTAAATATATAATATCATTACGGTAGGACATAACATTTAACAACAAATAATACCGGATTTTTTTCACGCTTTTTGCGTAAATTGCGTAATTAACTAATTATGGTAGCGGCGCCTATGGGATCAGCTTTTAAACCACTATATGCGTAACTTATGTTTTGAAGCCTTGTACAGGAAGATGCTACACATACTAAACATCTAACACTACTACGATATACACTACCATGCATTTTAGCCAAATCCGACGTAACATGAACCTCTAATATAGCAAAATATTAGGATTACATGACTGATATATGGTACAAGGAAGCCAGTGAGTAAGTCAATGGTTCCGAATTCAGATTCTACATAGTCGAAAATGTATTATTTGACACCAAGATCATTCAAATAGGACAAGTATCTGCGATTTTATTGCGAAATACAATGTTTCTGTATATTCAATGGCGGCCATCTTGAAAAATGGCGGCCATCTTGAAATTTTAGGTGGCTAACGGGTTTATCAAAAGAGCAATCCCCAAGGAGTGTGTGTGCCAATTTTGGTGCTTGTTTCCGGAAGTGAACGATTCTCCTGAAATTTGCAATTATCTGCTCTACTATAAACCGGACACCAAGACAACATCTATGATCGGGTTTTGTCAGTGATCTCAGGTGATCAGGTGACAATGCCTATTATTATATGACTAAGTATTTCAGTCATTCTCATTGGCCGAAACACGACCACGTGATTATACACAAATTTAATGTAGACCTCTGAACGGTTTGTTTACACGAATTAGCACTCTCGGACCTCGGACCGCGAGACCGGTCCGAGATGTGTTTATTCATGTAAACAAACATATTGTTCACCTCCTTAGAGCGCATGCGTATATCTAACACATTTTGAAAACAATATTTTAAAATTTAAAAAACCTTTTTTTTTAAAATAATTATTGAAAATTGTGTGAAACCAAAAAAAAGTGAACAAATTTTTTTTCAGTCCGTAAATCTCATGTACACCTTCTCAAAATACAATAATTGTATATTAATGATCGCATAGCACACACATATGTCTCAGAATGGCCATATGCCTGATTTACAGCGAAACCTCTTTAAACTGGACACCCTGTTTAGAGAGTTTTTACCGTAAGTATAATTAGAAATCTGCAGAAAGTGCAGCAAATAGCGTATGATGTTATGTAGATTTGCAATTTTTTGTTACATTCTTGTAATCAACATTTTGTATCATCTTTAGACCACATATAACAAAACTGGCCATTCGTTTCGACATTTTCTGTGGCCACCATCGCGAATATCAAAATGGCCGCCTTGAAATGTTATATTTATATATATACACTTCTAATATAGGACAAATGTTGATTTTTTGTGTGTGGTTATATTCATCTTTTGAACATACACAACACAACCGGTGTAATTATAATTTTTAACAACCCCATGGCGGCCATCTTTGATTTAAAAATGGTTTCTCGGAAATCCTATACACAATATTGTATAACTCATATTCACATTGATAATGCAGTTACAATGTTGTGTTTGTTTTGCGGCTATGCCATCTGCATACTTCAGATAAATAAACTGGGACTGGTTACAATCTTTCCTGGTAATTTGGTTTTCAAAATGGCCGCTATGTCAATATTATTTATTGTGTGTTCATTACTAAATGTCGTTGAAAACGTTAGGTTTTGCTATTTCTTTGGCTACATTTTTGGAACCAATGTTATTTGTATCATGTACAGAAGTCAAGTATCGGAAATTGGTTCCATATTTTTCTGAATTTCAAAATGGCTGTCGTGAGAATCGTACAATTATATAATACATACTCATGGATAAACCATTTATGCTGATGTTTTTCCTGACTATAATCATACTGTATATGAACAAGCATTTATAGGAGTATGTCAATGTCTAAGCAGTGTGTTATGTCTGACATGTTGGATATCAATATGGCTGAAGTTTGTATGCAGGGAATGTCTTTATTACGGATACTGAATTCTCAGCGATAGCAATCAGTTCCATCGCCATCTGCATTAGATTCTTCATGTAGTTGGTGTTCCTAAACGGCAGTGTTTGTACCATCACAAAGCTGTCAAATGAGTTGATTACACAAACTGTATACCCTATACAGAATTGTATGCAAGAAAGTGTTGAAAAACAGCTATGTTGTGAAAATGTGGTATCTTTGTCATTACAATGGCATGTTCAATACGTGTATAAGACATATGTAAACTTCCAGATTGATTGAGAGAAAAATGTTGCAGAAGTTGAATACACAAACTCAATGGCTAAGTCGAAAAGGTGTATTTTTTAAGATTTATATTTTTGCCTGAAAATATAAACTAGGTGAACATGTTCATTACGTAGAAGACATGTGTACGGTTTTTGATTGTCAGGAAGCTATCAGAGGATCTGATTACACAAGCTATATAGCATGTACATGATTGTATAAAAATGTGTAGAAAATGGACAATCATGGCTTAAGATGTCAAAAAGATGTTCCTATATAAATTGATTAGTGCCTAGAAGGTACAAATAGCGTTGTCGCAATGGTTAATGACGTTTTTGTTCATGGGAAAACACACAAAGAACCTGACCGAAATCTTCACGACTCGTGCCTGATAGAAATAATGAACACAAGTTAGATGACGGCGGTGTCACTGCAGTTCCATGCTCCATGTGTTGGACATATCTTGACTGAAAAAGGTCTTAGGCCAGACAAAACTTTAGTCTGCAATCAAAGATAAAGCGCGCGTTTCACTATACTTCGTACGACTAAAATGTTCGTAAGTGCAACAGTACGATAGTCTGTAAATTTGACATTAACAATGTTTTCTTATAATTATTGGATTCACATTTATTGAACATAGGCTGCATATGCAACCTATGCTCAATAAATGTAAATCCATCAATTGAAATTTCCGGACTATCCTAAATTTGCACTTACGAACATTTTAGTCGTATGAAGTTTATTGAAACGGCCCCCTGGGCCCGTTGCGTAACCATTCGGAATTGGAAGCACTCCTGGGCATGGAGAATTATTTGTCCCAATTTGCCCCCAATCTCGCTGAGATTACATACAAGCCCCATGCGCATATTACATGCCAGTAATGTGTTTTTCTCAAGGGAAAAACATATGGGATAACGCTTTCTAAAATGTCAAAGACCTTATCACACAGAATCAAGCATTCTCATGATATGACTTTCCAAAGTCAGTGACACTTCAGACGACACATCTAGTCTGGATTAGGTTGCGTCATGAAGGCAACACATGGCCTATGTTTCCAAATCATTGATTACCGCTGAAAATAGATACGCCATGAACGAACTTGAATTTTTTTTTTTAGGCATTTTATTTGTCCTGAAATGGTTTCATCAGAATGTGTACGGACATACAGTTCAAGTGGAATCGGATCACTTGTCTCTGAGTCTCATAACCATTATGAAAAATTCCCAGATTTCAGCGTAGTATACTATAGCTGAAGTAATATCGATGGTCTATTAACTAAGGTCGTAACTACTTTTCTCCCAGATTTCAGCGTAGTATCTGTAGCTGAAGTAATATCGATGGTCTAGTAAACATAAGGTCGTACAGTGCAGTTTCGTTTTTGTTCCACGTAGACAACATTGCAAACTCAACGCGAACGCAAACGCGAACGCAACGGTTTGCTGTACGTTGATACGTTGTCTACGTTGTATACGTTGTTTAAACGTATTAATACGGTTCAAAGTACACGTGTAATACACATTGTCAAACCGTTTAGTTTTAAAGCGTGTAATACGTTTAGCTTCAAGGCGTATAACACGCTTTGGCGTATACATATGTAGCGAGGTGAAATAGTTGAAACGTGTACAACGCTTTACCTGGAAGCGTGTAGCTATATGAAAGCGTTGAAACGTGTACAACGGTTACACGTTTTACACAAATACCTGTTCGGCCCCGATCTCTTCGAGGCGTCCTTGTTTCGTCCATTTTAAAATATCGCGAATACATACCTCAGATCGAGTTCAAAGTACATCGGCTGTGTGATTTAGCACTTCAATTGATCCCTAATCCCTGATGACTAATGAGTCACGCTTTTAACACGACAGATGTACCTTGTCGTTTATCAAAATGTTTGAGAATTGTAAATCACGTGAGCCGGCTCATCAGGATCTGCGGCATTTCTATGTACATTTTATATACACAAAAAATGACGCCTAATACAGCATAATGTAACAGGTCCTAACTTAATATGGAATAGCCCGGGCCGATAGTCCGTGTCAGTTAATTAATTGGGGTTAAATATTACGAACACAGATAAACAGTGCATGGTTTCTTTATTTTATTTTAACATCGTCAGAAATGGCGAATCTAGGAACTCTCGTATTATCTTTACGCTGAGCCAGTCTATTTCAGTCATTAATCCGCTATACACCTGTCCCACGCGTGTGTTAAGATTAATCGATATTTGGAGAAACTGAATACACAGCGAGCTGCACACTGGTTTAACACGGATATGGCCCGCGGATAGTGTCTAAATCATAAATTACTTGGTGGTCAAAACCGGTAAATTTACAAGGTTTATAGCGAAATAGCAGCCGACTGGCAATTTTTCTCGGACCGATTTTTAAGACTAGTTTTCAAATCTCAATCGGTCTGAGAGTTCAAAAATCGGTCCAGAACCGGAAAACTGAAAATGTTAGAAGCCTGCAGTGAGTCTAGAAGTATATATACACACACGAAGAACGATCAGAGCATGCGCATTCTACGCGATACAAGGTTGGCATACAAAACGTGTAATGCGTTAAAACCCGTGGAAACGTGTTATACGTATAACACGGTTTCATCTGTACGGTGCTGTGTACATGTAGATGCGTGTAACCGTTCGTCAAAGAAAGCGTTAAATCGTTTAAACGGTCTACCTTAGCGTTGTATACGCTTACAACCGTTGTATACGTTTACAACCGTTGTACACGGATTACACGCTTTTTAAACTCAATACGTTGTTTACAACCGTTGTATACGTTTACAACCGTTGTACACGGATTACACGCTTTTGAAACTCAATGCGTTGAACACGGTTTGTTCGACTTTCGCGCATGCGCAAGAGTGGGGAAACGCAACGCATGGCCGAAAACGTATTACACGTAGACGACACACGGTTTGAAACGCAACTAACGGAAACTCCACGGATACGCAACGCACAACACTTTGTACACGTATAAACCCGGAACATTTTGACAGAAACAACTGTAACTGCTTTCTCCCAGATTTCAGCGTAGTATACTGTAGCTGAAGTAATATCGATGGTCTAGTAACATATGGTCGTAACTGCTTTCTCCCAGATTTCAGCGTAGTATACTATAGCTGAAGTAATATCGATGGTCTAGTAACATAAGGTCGTAACTGCTTTCTTCCAGATTTCAGCGTAGTATACTGTAGCTGAAGTAATATCGATGGTCTAGTAACATAAGGTCGTAACTGCTTTCTTCCAGATTTCAGCGTAGTATGCTATAGCTGAAGTAATATCGATGGTCTAGTAACATAAGGTCGTAACTGCTTTCTTCCAGATTTCAGCGTAGTATGCTGTAGCTGAAGCAATATCGATGGTCTAGTAACATAAGGTCGTAACTGCTTTCTCCCAGATTTCAGCGTAGTATACTGTAGCTGAAGTAATATCGATGGTCTAGTAACATAAGGTCGTAACTGCTTTCTCCCAGATTTCAGCGTAGTATACTGTAGCTGAAGCAATACCGATGGTCTAGTAACATAAGGTCGTAACTGCTTTCTTCCAGATTTCAGCGTAGTATGCTGTAGCTGAAGCAATATCGATGGTCTAGTAACATATGGTCGTAACTGCTTTCTTCCAGATTTCAGCGTAGTATACTGTAGCTGAAGTAATATCGATGGTCTAGTAACATATGGTCGTAACTGCTTTCTCCCAGATTTCAGCGTAGTATACTATAGCTGAAGTAATATCGATGGTCTAGTAACATAAGGTCGTAACTGCTTTCTTCCAGATTTCAGCGTAGTATACTGTAGCTGAAGTAATATCGATGGTCTAGTAACATAAGGTCGTAACTGCTTTCTTCCAGATTTCAGCGTAGTATACTATAGCTGAAGTAATATCGATGGTCTAGTAACATAAGGTCGTAACTGCTTTCTTCCAGATTTCAGCGTAGTATGCTGTAGCTGAAGCAATATCGATGGTCTAGTAACATAAGGTCGTAACTGCTTTCTCCCAGATTTCAGCGTAGTATACTGTAGCTGAAGTAATATCGATGGTCTAGTAACATAAGGTCGTAACTGCTTTCTCCCAGATTTCAGCGTAGTATACTGTAGCTGAAGCAATACCGATGGTCTAGTAACATAAGGTCGTAACTGCTATGCTAAAGCATAGCAGTTACGACCTTGTGTTACTAGACCATCGATATGACATGTCAGTGAAACGTGTTTCTGGCAAGACCATACCAGTTGCTGAGACGCTATCCTAGTAGTCGGTACCAGACACATATCTCAACCGTATTTAAGGTATCAATTCACAGGTGTATGCGGTATTGGCGAACTTACATGTCAGTGATCGCAAGATTCGAATTGATTCTGCTCAAAGAAAGGGATGGCCGATGTCCTCATGAAATGGAGACGTTTTGGGATGACCTGACAATATCAGATGCTCTGATCCTGAATGATACAAACTCATAATTCCAACTGCACTCCAGTTCAAGATGTTCCAAAGATTTTAATTTCTGTAAGCAAATGGAGTTCAATCAGACGAAGGGACATAACCCAATGCTACTCCAGAACAAAGCTGCTTATAACAAACAAAACATTACCTAGTCCGAAATAGTCCCGTTGTTATCGAAACGGGATTCACGTAACCGCAGTCTATCCAGGTTACATTCCACCATTGATTGCCACTGTATAATTTAACAAAAACCTGTGTCACATGGATTTATTTAAAATACATATAAAATGGAATACTTTCTGTCAGACTAGCATTTTTTTAATAAATTAGCTTGTGGACAGTAAACTATGAGGAGAAAACAAGGTGTTAACAATCATGTAAGACATTCCCATGACTCGAAAGGCATGCTTGATTAAACAAGCAGACGCTCGAGAATGGATCAACGAATGATAGGGCCATGTGACGTATGCATATGTGGCAGTAAACTGAAAATTCTCTCAATATTTTTGTTGCAGGAGTATAATGTAAATATACTTCCAATAATTCCAATCCGAAATTCACCAGTAACCACAATCGGTTAGCTCAAAACAAGCAAATTGCACTATGTCTTCATTATGTACTACTTTCGAACACTAAGGACCACACTCGATTTACTAGAATGAAACCTCCGGCTACTCCTTGGAAACACGAGCATTAAAGGTACATGCCCACGCAGTAGGTTATACTATAGTTAATACATATTTTTGTATGTTCTGTAAGTATGACACTTTCTGGCAAAATAAACATTCATTCACCATTACCCCACGTATTGATTGGCATTATTATAGATTTTATTTTAGACGAACATTTTCACACTGATATCAGGGGCGTAAACCGTGTTTCCTTAAAATATTAACGGACATTACTATTTATTCTCTGTATTTATGTTTTGATGTGCAATGATCATACTTTATAATCTGTCGAAAATATTATTTTTTCAGGTGACGCATTTCATTAGTATACATAAGTAAAAACTATCATGCCTCATTTGCATATGAAAATAGAATGATACTAACGCGAGTCACTATCAGTAAAATAATAATTACTAAATGATTATATCTGTTTTCCGGGAACTTGTAAGTTTTAGAGCTGGTGGAATAGTGACACAATTATACACATATTTAATTCCTATAAAGAACATTTTGTGCTTACCGAGTGGGCATGTACCTTTAAGGTAGTTGTACCCTTCTTGAGGTCCCATGTAAATTCTATGGAAATATGATAAACAACCCTACTAATAAAACAATAGTAACTTGCATAAATAAACCACATGAATGTGATCTGTAAGTCTTTATGCAGTAAAATGCAAATAATAGACCAATTTTGATGTACAGTGGGGTCAGCGTGTAAGTGCACAAACGAACGAACACGACAGGTTGGTTCCAACTTGTCGTGTTCGTTCGTGTGTGCACTTACACGCTGACCCCACTGTAGCGCATGTATATTAATAATAAGGTTTGATCATGTCCAGCCGTGTGCAAATCGTTTACTGTGGCCCGAGGGAACTGTTTGAACCCAAGGCCGCAGGCCGCGGGTTCAAACAGTTCCCGAGGGCCACAGCAAACGTTTGCACACGGCTCGACATGATCAAACGTTATTGTTACATTTCCAACAAAATAAACTTATGTAATTTGAGCATTATATTCAGTATTTTCAGTACTTTTATAAATCGTCCCATTCACGTAGATTGGTATTTTTGGTATTCATATTCCGGGGCCGCGTCATGAACGTCATGAAGTAGTGACGTCATGAAGGCATTTCCGCGTAGTGACGTCTTCAAGGCACTTCCATTACGGGTGGCCCCGGAATGAGCATTGCCTAAAGACATATGCAAACAGTACGCGCTATATGGTTGCACATATACATATGTGCTGCACATATACATATGTGCAAACAACGGAAACCGTGTAACAATGTATATTTACAGGAGTGTAGAAGCCAAATTATACATGTAAACAACAGAATGTGACTATTATGTTCTAACGACAGCATATGGTGTGATTTCCTTGCTGGTATCATTTTCATAACGACTCATTGAACACATAGTATATTGTTTACTGGTGTAACTAGCTATTGATTTAAGAGTAGATTTTTTTATTAGATTTCCAAGGAAATACTTCAGCACATTTGTAAGTTTTAAATGTGTATTATTCGCATAGTGTATGTATTTGTTCGCACTTGCATACTCGGCAAACCTTGCTTGCTAAGACGACAAAATATACATTCTCATGTGATACATAGAAGATATTCCATCGTACATTTTGAATAGCGGGAAATAATACACGAGTGTGCGTCGGCTTCCGCGTAGCTCACTCATTGCTTACTCGAAAGCCGACGTACACGAGTGTATTATTTCAAGTTAATCAAGCATGTACGATGGAATATACTATTTATTACACTTTCACGGCGGATATATACGCAAATTTAGTCTATTTTTGAGATTATAATCAATGAATTGTGATGTACGCACGAATAGTTATACAATGACGTGTTTTCCCGCGTTTTGACGTTACGTTGTGTAACGTCAAATGTGACTTCATGTAAACATTTTGACATCAAAATTACGCAGCTGTTTCTATGAACCAGATATATTTGAGTGCATGTTTGGAATCTGCTTAATCACATTAACATTCTTGATTAGTCGAGACCCTTTCCAAATTTGCAAATAACTTTATTTTGACTGTAATACAAATTAAAAATTTTGCATGGTAGCTCGTGGTTTCCAAGAAAACAGGCGCGCAATTACGTGTGTCCTCTTCACTGTGTATTATTTGTAAGGTGTTGATTACAGGTTTTCTCTCACTGCGGAACCCGTGCAAATAATTCGCAGGAGTGTAATAATATTTTGTATATACATGTATTCTAAGCACTATAGTAGTATATAAGAGTCATAATGATACAAGTTTATATGGAAGCCACACACTACGTGTGGTGGCTTCCACACGAAACTTGTAATCATTATGACTCTTATATACTACTACCGCGAGACCATATATTTTATGACATGAGAAGATACACCCTATTAGAGATAAGAATCCCTATGTTATACTCAGTATATATATACAACAATCTGTCATACTTTTATTACGAATAAAATAACAACTGACACCCTATTGAAGATAAGAAATCCATAAGTTATACTCAGTATTTTACAGCAATCTGTCACAAATATATACTGACACCCTATTAAAGACAAGTTATCCATATACTCAGTATATTACAACAAATTCGTCATATATTTATTACGAATAAATATAAACTTACACCCTATTGAAGATAAAAAATCTATTGGTTATACTCAGTATAATGCCTACCATAAAGCAAATGAGAGAGCAAGCTAAGAGTTGGGGAATTTCCCTAAGTGGTTTGAGACTCAAGAAAGATATAGCAGATAGGATAAGTGACGCGCGAGCCGTCGTCTACGAGGAGAGGCTGCGGCGTGCGGTTTCGACCGGACGACTGCCCGCCGACCCCGAAAAAACACTCCGAGAAATTGGAGACGAGACGACGGTCAGTCTGCGCGCCACGCTTACGCGCAGCGTGCAAAAGAAGATCCCAGCGCACGTAGAAAACCCCTATACAAGGCATACTACAATAAGATTTTATCAAGGGTTGGTGGGGGGACCTCCCAAGAAGAGGAGAGATATCGCCAGAGCTTTGGTGGAGGAGGGTCCCAGGATTCTCGCCGAAGAAGCCGAAGTTAGGGAAACTATTGATAGGGTAGGAGGAAGATAGTATGGACTTTCGAGAGGGGGGTAGACGGGGAGATCGCTAATCGCATAATGAATAAATTCGCCCAGAGATGACCACGGCATGTTACCTGAGGTATTCGTGCTCGTATCGTATTAGGCACATAGAGACCGACGCTACTATGATCTATCACAAACAATCAAAGGGCAGTCCGTGGATAAACGAGATTGCCAAAGCCGAGAGTTGGATATCCGATAGAGAGAAAGGTCGAATGGACATCGACAAAGTCGATAGACCAAACACAAAATGGACCTTCGTTCGTTGGATATCGGTCGAGGTGAAGATGATCATCGACGCACAACAACTTCTCATGGGAGCGGGAAAACTCCCAGACTGGCTAAGACAGAAAAAGGGAATGTATTCCGTCGACACGTACGACGACTACTTGTGTCTGTTTAGGTGCATAGCCATCCAACGTGGAGGGAGACCCACGACGGGTGTTGTAGGAAGGCACGAGCTCTGGCTCGCGAATACCTCGGGCACGATAACGGACCGGGTAGTAAGGGAATCCCCCTGGACGATATTAAGAAGGTCGAAGAGCATTTCAAGATGGGCATTCGCGTGTACGAGCCCACCGCCGATGGAGTGTGGTACCTCATGAAGGTTCCGGGCGAATTACGACGTGGTTGGGGGGAGACAATGACGATAGGAATGTTTGGGGAGGTCACTCGTTCCTCATAACGAATCTCCGCAAGATGACGAACGAGTACGGGTGCACCGGATGTCAACAACGGTTCACAAAGTCGTGTAACATGCACAGGCACGCGACCACCTGCATGGGTGGGAAGACCGTGGTGACATGTCCAGGTAAGAGGGTAGAGAGACCACAGTCGGCCTACGAGAAGGCGTTCTATCCTAAGGGGTCAGCGAGTGTGAGGTCGATTCAATGGTTGAGCAGAGAAGAGGAGAGGGTGGGAAAGCACATACATCACGCCAACTGCGGTCACGGTGGTGAGAGGTGGGTGGCCGGTGATCCGGTCGACGGTTACTGTCACGAGACCGAGACCGTGTTTCAGTTTCACGGATGCTACTGGCACGGGTGTCCGAGGCATTGCATGAGAGGTAATGCGAGATCGCTGTACAAGAGGACGAAAATTCAAGACGCCAAGATAAGGAAGGCGGGTTACGAGCTGGTGGTGATGTGGGAATGCGAGTGGTTGAATGATAATTTTGATAAAATTAATACCTACTATCCACAATTGCCACGCGAGGAGGAGACGACTCTGTACCCCCACCAGATAGTCTACGACTTCGAGGCGTATCTCGACAAGTCAAAAAGAACGCGACCCACCAAAGACCTGACCTTCGAGGTCGAGCACGTTCCTATATCGGTGTCGTTGGGGGATACGATGCATGAAGGGATCACACACCTATGCGAACGAGATCCCGACACGCTAGTCGAGAAGTTCGTGACGAGTGCAGATGAGAGGCAAGGCAATCAGGGAGGGGGTTAGAAAGAAGTATCTGCCGGCCGACATAGATATGTTATCAAAGTCTCAGCAAGCAAAGATTATCTCATGGATTGACCAAGTCCCGGTGGTGGGGTTCAACTGTAGCAGGTACGACCTGAACCTCATCAAGCAGTACTTTGTAGAGAAGTTGGCGGCCACCGTGAATAAGGTGATGGTCGGAAAGAGAGCCAGCACGACGATGTTTCTGTTTACCCCGGAGTTTAAATTTCTCGACATCATCCAGTATCTGGGACCCGGTACCACGTACGACCGGTGGGTTTAAGGCGTACGACTGTAAAACGGTAAAGTCTCACTTTCCATAGAGGTGGTTCGATAGCGCGGACAAGCTCGACCATCCGGGGCTGCCAGACTATCCCGAGTGGTACTCGAAGTTGAAGGGTGAGTTCCTACTGTCGTTGTCCGTAGTGGAAAGAGTGTAAGAAGGTATTCCGAGAAAAGGGGATGAAGACGTTCAAGGAATGGTTGCAACACTACAACGACTTGGATGTAGGACCGTTCCTAGAGGCTCTGACTAAAATGACGGAGTTCTACAAGGGAAGAGGCGTGGATATACTCAAGGATGCTGTGGCTCTGCCCGGTGTTTCCCTTCAGTACCTACTCCGCGGGTCGATCGATGGGAAGGCGGACACGCCCGAGCTGTGGTCACCGAAGTCTGAAACTTACGAGATGATGAAGCAGGGATTGGTCGGTGGTCCGTCCATAGTATTCTCCAGATACGCCGAGGCTGGAAGGTCGACGATCAGGGGTCAGGTGGGGAGTCGGGAGGAGAAGATGTGCAAGGCGGTGCTGGGGTACGATGCCAATGCTCTATACCTATCTACTCTGTCGAAGGACATGCCGTGTGGTGAGGAGCAGATATGGACGTGTGACGACCCGGAAAGACAGTCGTATATAGACCGTTTCGTGAGGGAGGTCAGGAGTGAAAAGAAATTGTTCGGATTTGCGGAGTTGGATATAGAGGTCCCTGAAACGCTGAGAGACAAGTTCTCGGAAATGTCACCGCTGTTCGTTAATCGAGAAGTCGATGAGAACGAGGTTCCGCAGCACATGAAGGACTACCTGGCCGGGACCGGTAGGAAAAGAGTCGAAGGACAGAGAAAGCTCGTGGGGGCAATGTCCGCCAAGAAGATGATCATATACTCCCCGCTGCTAAAGTGGTATATGGAGCACGGTCTGATCGTCAAGGCGGTGCATAGGGTTATAGACTACACGCCCGGCAAACCGTTTCAATGGTTCGCTAAAGAGGTCACCACTGCTAGACGGACGGGGGACGTCGACAAGAGCAAGGCGGTGTTGGCGGATATATTCAAACTGGTTGGCAACGCGTGTTGTGGCAAGCTGATAGAGGCACAAGAGAGACACCTGAACACCACATATACGAAGGATGAGAAGACTGTCGATCGGGCACTGAGGTCGGCGTGGTTCGAAGACCTGGAGGAGATTGGGGAGGCTTACGAGATATCGAGCAGAAAGACTCGAGTGGTGATCAACAGACAGTTTCAGTGTGGCATAGCGGTCTACCAGTTGGCCAAGCTCCGGATGCTGGAGTTCTACTACGATTTCTTGGACAAGTACGTGGATCGCGGAGATTTCGAACTGATACAGATGGACACTGACAGCATGTACTTCGCGCTGTCGGAGAAGACGCTGGCGGCGGTGGTGAGAAAGAATATGAAGAGAAAGTTTAATAAGGAGAAGACCGAGTGGTTGGCGTGGGACGTGTGGAGCAACAGAACTCCGGGACTGTTCAAGCTGGAATTCGAAGGGGATAGAGCCATCGCTCTGTGTAGCAAGTGTTACTACGTGAGCGGTGATGGAAAATTTAAGCACTCGGCCAAGGGGATGTCGAAGAGATCTAACGATCTGACTTGGGGGAGGTATAAGAGTGCTCTCGAAGGGGGTAGGGATATGGCGGAGAACAGGGGATTCCGAATGATTAATGGGGTGATGAAGACGTACTGTCAACAAAAATTAGGACTCTCGGCGTACTACGACAAGAGGAGAGTGATGGAAGACGGGTTACACACCGAGCCTATAGGATAGGTAAAAAAAAGAACTCTGAGAGAGAATACTAAAGACTCTGACGATCCGGGGGTAGCTGGGTGTCAGAAGGCACCGCGAGAAGTTCTTCGCGAACAAACCCTCGAGATGGCCCATCATCCAAATAGTAGAGCACGGGCTCATCGGGCTTGGTAATAGATCGATCTAGATGATATACATTGAGAGACCACACAGGATCGGTCGCGCGGCGGCTGCACCTTCGAGCTCTCCCGTTGTAGAGGTACGGACGTCAAAATATCCGATGGAACCGTTGCTCCTCTACCAACGGGTCGCGCCGCGCGAGACGGCAGAGGGCTCGCTCGTCACCCTTTTACTTGATGGCATCTCGGGCTTCTTACCTATCAATCTGGTCACCTCTCCGTTCAGTGCGGAGACCACGGCGGGCAGTCTGGCCACCCACTCGGTCGATCGCGAATGAGGGTCTACAAGTTCTTTAGCGTATTGGTGTCCGAACAGTCTCTCAGCCAGGGTTCGATTGAAGCGTTCCACGATCCCCTGGTCCGGTGGATGTTGACGCGGCCGCGTCTGACAGAAACTTCGTGCTTAGACAATAGATGAGAGACCGCGCCCATGAACTCGCGGCCGGGATCGACCTGGAGAAGATTCGGCCATTTGAGAGGACTCCTCTTATATATTCGGGAGAGAGCCTCGGCCACCTCCTTAGACTCTTTAGTGGCCAACGGCTCAGCCCCCTTATAACGACTCGCTACGTCAACGACTGTCAGCGCGTACTTGTACGTCTTACGACCGACGCGATCGTGAGGGAGAAACAGGAGATCCGCTTGGTGAACTTGGTTCGGTGCCGGCACGTCGAATTTCGGGCGCGGAATATTGTGAGGCGCGGGTAAATAGATCTGCCAGATGGCCTGCTTCTTGAGCCATTCCTTGACAGCGTTTTCTGAAACCTTGGTCGCCGCCGCGAGGTTCTTGATGGCAGCGAGTCCCTTCCCAGTAGCCGCGGGGGCTATAGTACGTGTTCGCTAGCTTGCGCGTTAGGCGAACCGATAGTTTGGTATTAAGTTTGCGCGTGTTCATCGTATGCGATGTATTCTAATATCTCCAACATGCCCTCGCCAGATCGTCCGGTAACTGCGTCGATAATAATAAACCTTTATTGGAAGTGCAATCGCGATTGGGGGTTAAGTTCTGAAGGAAATTGGGAAAATCTAATCCCCCAGGATTGGTGGAGGAATCTAACATCCGCTTTGCGAAAAGGGTGGCCGCTTTTTCGTCCTCCCGCCACATCTCGAGAGAATCTCGGGCCAGACGAATCATACCCTTTGCACCAGCTATGCGGTGTTTAAGGGCAGTGTAGCCTACATCAATCATAGCAAAATAAAGTTCGTCAACTGACATCGTTCTATATATATATATTTATAAAAAAAAGTTATTTAAAATAATTAATTAAAATCTCGATTGAATATAGTAGCCGACGAGGACCCACCACACATTCCCACGACGATGAACGCGATCTCGCGGTCTTTTTGGGCCTCTGACGGTACATAGAAATCTGAAAGTTGGGGCTCGCGATCCAGCGCGCGAGACTTTTCTGCGGATATGCCAGCGCGTACTTGCGGTTGGCTTCTTCAACGTTCTGAAAAGTTTGTGCGGCGTGATTTTCGCGGCGAAGCTCTTCATTGACCCAGTCAAGATGGGCGGTTCGTTTTTCCGACCACGCTTCCTTTGCGTTATTGAATTGTTCTACAGCTAAATCGTGACGCGTACTCTCCTCATCCACGTTCGAGTTTTGTAGTTTAGATAATAGAAAGTTGCTGCCGGTGAAACGCAAATGCGTTTAAGAGCGCACCACCTACCATTATTGCGATTGAAGCCATTTATTTCCATATATTAACTGGTAGAATTCCAGCTTTAACTAGATAATCTCGGGTCCAAACTGCGGCCGCTACATCTAAGGTCGCGAGCCCTACGTCTCTCACAGTAAAGTCCAATTTGGGAGCGGATCCTCCTAGGGTCATCTTTGATAGTCGAGCATACCCGATACTGAAACCCGATATCACCACGGCGTGATAAAGCGCATTCACTAACATTTTACCATCTTGTTCAGCCATTATTGCATATAAAAGGGGTCGCGATCAATGTTTAAATGGGGCGCATCCAAATTCAACATTGTTGATGATTGGTGTTTCTTAACTTTCTTCTGAACAATGGCTGGTTGTTTTTTCGATAATAGGGGGTATTTCCACACGCACAGGGCACCAACAACTGCCAGACCACCACCAACAACCCAACTCCAATTCACGAATTTGGGTTCAATCGGATTCGCCCAACTCCAACGGCTGTTGGTATTGGGTGTTGAGTGTGCTTCCAATTCGTGAATTGGGGTTGTACTCAACTTCAGATGTTTTGCTGTCTCCGTCCCCGATTGCAACCCCAATCTCGATTGGAGTTTAGCCTCTCGAAGCTCGGCGAGTATTTTATCTTGTTTAACTTTTCGGGTGGCAGCCGCCGCCCGCCCAGCTGCCTGTCTTTTGGGATTTTTTTATATGCGGTATGTCATCCAGTGGCGGAGTAACACTCGGGTTCGATTGGGTTGGAGCAATCGGGTTCAACTCCGTCACTCTCGCGGGTGTGTCTTGTGTCATCATTTTCAGGGCTTATAGTTCGTGGGCATATATGTCCAAATTGACAGTGTTTACCCGTGGTCAACGCGGTTGTCAGCGGAGCTAAGTACATTCCAAACTTGTGATAAATTGAGCAGCAGGCTGTTCTAAGAGTGTGACCTATAAAAGGGTCAGTCTCTAGATCGTCAATCAATCCCGCGGTGTTTGGTATAGGGAGAAGTATACTAACGGCGGTTGCGTACAAATGAATAGCCGCCGATCCGAGAGTTTTTGTCATCTCCGCTCCCAATTTGGATTCGTATCGCGCATACATTTTATCGATCTCCGCATCTGACATCTTATCCACCTGAAAAACTGAGAGACGCCTACCGAGATAATGCTCCGATTGTCCCACAGCAACCAGCGCAGCTAGCCGCTCTCGTCGCGCCGCATTTTCATTTTCATTCGGAGTCGTTGCACTCAACCCAATACCAACCGCCGTTGGAGTTGATTCCGATTGCTCTGTCGGATCATTATCTATGTTGGCAGTCGGAGTTGAGGTTTCTTCTATTAGCTGATCGAGAAGTTCGTCGCCGTTCATTTTTCTTAAAATTAATTTAACTATTCTATCAAGTCTCATCACTTTAACATATTGCAAAGCGCACCACCCGATACTTATGATCACCATTATGCTCGCAACAAAGCTCGCAGCGGAGCACCATAAATTGTTAACATTGTTAACCATTGTTCAGCATTTGTTCAACATTTGTTAAGCATTTGTTCAGCATTGTTCAGCATTGTTCAGCAATTGCTAAGCATTGTTCAGCATTGTTCAGCATTTGTTCAGTAATTTGCTAATTAATTATAAAATTAATTGATAACTTCGTAAGCAGTTGGTTGATCAGTCTTTAGCAAAAGCTTGGCGTGCTTAGTTTCCGAAAGCATCTGTCGAACCTCCAGGCGCTCCTCGCGCGTTGGGATAACGTCATTCTCTCGAAGACAGTCATCGAATGAGTCTCGGTCCTTGCAGTGAAAGAGGGCGACCCATTTCGTTTGCTCGCGCAGATCCTTGAGGACGGCGTTGTACTTTTGAGTGGATATCCATACGCTTTGCCTAGCATGGCGGCCAGAAAATGCGAGCTCGGAGAGCATGTCCTTCTTTTTGGTGGATCGCCGCCTTGGCCGAGCAATCGTCAATCACGTATAGGGTGGGCTCACCCTGGAATCTTTGGTATAAACCACGCAACCAATCGTGAAGCCTATCACCGGGGTCAATAACGTATACCTCAGGGTCGGTCCATATCCACGTTCGCGCTGATAAGTATCGTTGTGCCGCACAGTGGGACACAGGATCACAATGTGGCGAAAGGCATCGCGGTAGGACTCCTCGAGCAAGTCGAGGATGAAAACCGTTTTTCCACATCCTGTCTGCCCACATATTATGGCAGAGTGGGCATCTCCAATCGTGAATTGGTATTGATTGCTAATTTTCTTAATTAATTCTTTAGAATTATCAAATTTATTAATTAATAAATCGTTAGATTTAGTAGATCGCTGATACGTATCGACCATCTTCGATGTTGAGTTGTGCGTCTGTAATTATATATAAGTACACGTTCAATGGCCCGGCTCCGTCCGCCTCTTTGGTTATCTGGATCGTACACCCTCGCTAGCGTTCTCAACTTGGCGTCCGCTGCCGTGTATTTGGTCGTCGTCGCTGGCTCGCATGTCTAGCCATAACGCGTATTTGGTATTCAGGAACTCCGCGAGGGAGACGGCCGAGAGATGCAGGTCCTTTGGCAACCGCTGCAACCTCCGGAGAGCGCTTAGAGCCGGCAGCAAACTGCTTTCTTACTTCGTCCCACTGCTGGTGCGCGCGAAGACCCGCGCTGTAGAGTTGATTGGGAACTCCCTCGATCGTCACCTCTACCTTCGTGATTTTGGGGGTTATAGAATTTGTCGGTTTTTCTAGCACCGAACGCGAACCGAGCATCCTCGAACAACATCATTATATTTACCTTTCATCGAGCGAGCGGGTACGTTGACGTTAATATTCCACCAAAATGTGTCGCCTTTGTCTTTCGTCATCTTGCGATGGCGAAGAACTCGGTCGTAAAGTATGGCAACGCGCCCGGCGTACTGGGTTCTGATCAATCGCGCGAGTTCGGGCATCGTGACCATGTCGTACTCCAGCGAAACATTATCGATCGTATACGTCGATAACAGGTCGCTGGTTATGAGAACTCGGCCGTAGTCGTTGAACGTTAGTTCGTATTCGAGGCGGTCAGCCAAAGCGCTCTGATAGTAGGGCATGTGACTCTCCAGCAACTCAAAGTCGAGCGGGATGTAGAAGCGGTTGCCGTAAGCGCCCGCGACCGCATTGTCACTCGCGTTGTTATCTACCTTGTTACCAGCCCCGATTCTAAGTTTGGTTACGTTCTTATTTTTGCTGGTGTGAATACCCTGATAGACAGCGTTTTCGCGCTCTTGCGCCGTCTTCCATAGGTCCTGATAACAATGGTAGACGTCGCTGTCATCGATCGACATCACCTCATTACCAGAAATCTTTATCATGGTCTTCTTGACGATGGCGCGACCAAGGTTCTGAACGACGGTTCGGTCCTCGTCCGTCGACGTAAGCGAAATAGTGAAAGCGAGGCGAACAGTACCCGGCACAATGACGTCGTTAGCTCCGAGGTTGGGGAAGCGGACAAGAGCTGCTGGTTCTGGTCGATCGTCGATGGGTTGTTCGTAATAACGACACTCTGTCTCACGCCTTTTGCCCGAGGGGCTCACGCAGTCTGCGGTATGGATTGAGTTTGCGACCGTATTGACTCGAAGACATAATTTAGTGAATCTATATTAAACCCGTATGGTTTTGTCTTTAATACATAATTAATTTTAAGAAATTAATATGGCTGATTACGATATTGATATGGATGAAATCGGCAGAGACGATTTCCGCGATGCGGATGAGGATGATTATGACATAGATGATTATAATGACGAAACGCCCTTGATACAGCCTCCAGTTCCAATCCAATCGGGGGAATTAGGTGGCGCTACCGGCAGCGTTGGTCAATTCGGGAATTACTCGAGGGGGCTGTAAACGACTACTACAACAGTTTGTCAGAAAAAGGTCTGGTCCATGTCGGTCGAACGACTACTCCAAGTTCAAATTTGATTCTGAACGGTAGATTGCGACTAAAAGCGGCACCAAATCTCCCAATAGTCAACACGATGACCGGTAAACCCCTAACACTGAGCACCGTTGCAGGAAACCGGGGCGGTGGTGAAATCATAAGGAGCGAACTAGGAATCCCAGATTGGAAGAGGGGTACAATTATGCCTACCTGCGCTGTAGAGGCCCTACAGTCTACCGACGAAACGATGGCGAAACGGCCTCCGCGATAGAAACGGTCGAGCTCAGCGATGTCCCTCGAGTAGCCACCGACGCTATTAACACGATGGAGACCACGTTCAGCGTCCAATCGCAATTGGGGGAAATACTCAACGATGACCCACCGTTACCTCTTCGCGAACTCCGGGGCCTCGATAAGGCTCTACAAACGGTCCGGGGCGAACTGGTCCTTAACCTCGCCAAACTCTCGTCGCTGGATGAACATATCGCGCTAGAAGAAAGAAAACTGGATGAAGCTGGTGGTGATAGAGAATCTACCGAGCGGATCAACAAAACGCTTGCGGTCGTTGCGGGATGAAAGAGCAGCTCGTTTGGAGGCTGCCTCGACTAACCGTGAGACACTCCGCACCCAAATAAGTCGGATCCGCGAAACAATCTCGAGGGTCCTGCGCGAGGAGACGATACTCGGTGAGCGTACGACAATCGGTGAGCGTCTTCGCACTCTATTCAGAGAACAGGGCATCACGATAGCAAGCATCCTCGTTGCTATCAGCATGACTATATCGACCATAGTTCTAGCTTTCACTGGTGGTGCGGCGCCACCACCCGCGCCAGCACCAGCACCCGCACCAGCACCTGCACCATCAGGCGGAGCCAAGGAGTGGGTAAAAAAACAACTAAAAGCCCTCGCCAGTCTCCTGGCTAAATTAGCCGAAAAGGCGGCTGCCGCACTACCTGGACTGATCGGAAGTATAGTTTCTTACTTGCTATCTATATTATCAAAAACGGCCGGATGGCTAGCCAAAAATACTTGGGCTTTAATCGTGTCAATCGCCGGTCTCCTACTATTCTTCGCCAGAGAGTTCCTAAAACCAAAGCGCAAATAATCCGATCGCCACGAGGGCGACGACGAGCGCTAATTTCTCCTCCTCGTGTGTTGTGCTTCCAATTTCAACATTGTTGATGATTGGTGTTTCTCCAATCGCGATTGGTCTGTTGATGGAACTCGATGGTGCATCCAAGTTACTAATTGGGGGTACTGGGTTCGATTGTGTTGAGGGATGTGTATCCTTTTTGTGTTTTGGGCGTTTTATGAAATCGGTTCCCTCAACACTGTTGAACCCGATCATGTTGGGGGTGCGCTTGATGATATCCGTGTTCACGTTACCGTTGTGACCGATTTTTTGATTGGCGGTGGCGATTACGATCTGATTATTGTAACCATCAACCGGGTTGTCTCGTAGTATCATATTGCTCGGCGCCATATAAAGACCTATTCCAAATACATAGTCCACTGGGGTGCTGGCAGTCTGCAAAACGTCTTGATATGTTCTGGATCGCCTTCTCCAGGTCCACCTTAGCTGAGATGGCGTCCTCTACAAGTGCCAAGAATTGTTTTTGTGCATCAAACGCTGTTCCTGTACCCAGTATAGAACTGCTTTGAGTTTCTTCTGTGCGCCGAGGATGGCCCAGACGTACGTGCGAATAGATTCGTTGACGCGAGTAACCCCGGCCTGCGTGAACCCTAGACCCTTATCTAACATAAATGTGGTCCACGCGTTCTGAACCTCAGCAGCCTGCTGTATGTAATCGACGTGAGCCAGTTTCGGAGTAACATTTTACAAGAAAACACGCCACAGTGCCGACCTCCAGACACTTCTGGCCCGAAAGTCATAGTCGCGGGGTCAAATTCCCGGCGTTCGACTGACGTGTGGTCACCGGAGTAATTCGTGTGTAAAATCAGTCTGCGTCCAATTCCCGGACTGGCCCCGAATGAGAACGTCCCCGAGGCCGGTGGTGGTAGGAAATGCTTTCTGCCTCCAGTCCGCGTCTTTTGAAACGTAAAATTCGTTACACAATCTTTCAAACGCCATACGGTCGTATGCGTTGGAAATGGGATCCCAAGCGTCGTCTTGAGGTAGAGAAATACCTAGTTCTTTGAGAATCCTCCTAATAGTATAATACGTGTGAAAGTTGTAGACACTTCGGAGCATGACATTGGATGTCAGATGGTCTTTATGTGAAATTCCACACCCGGATGTTGCGCACCATACAGCAAAATTTAGCTGGTTCTGTCAAAACTGCATCGGTGTGGCTTTCCACCCGTTTACCGACTCCATCGTAGTAATCTTGGGCAGCCTATATTTCTCAAACGTGTTAGGGAAATTGGTGGCAAAGCCACTGTCCGGTCTAACCGTTACGGTTGGGTGTACAAGGTTAACAACGTCTTTTTGCGTGTATTTACCTCCGACCGCGTACTTTGCATTAGAGTTAAAGCTAAATGCTTTTGTATCCATTGAAAGATATTATTATGTTTGCTACTATCACTAATGTTCAAAAAGGGAGTTGTGAACTTCAAAAATTAATAGACAACTGCTGCGGACAACGCCGGGTAGGCCTTAGATCAATAACGTTCACGGTCGGGTGGAAAAAACGTTGAAACGCTCGAGTTTTTCACATCAGAAGTCGAGGGTGTAAGCCCTGTGGCTTTCGGAAACTACCTCATAACTGAACCAGTGACCTCAGGATTTCGTAGAACTCCAGATGCTATAGTACCTCAGGGTCTTTGGAGTTTCGGAGATCTCCAAGCTTTTGTCGCGGAGAAGATTCCTGGTGTAGTCACTCTCGCAATCTCGAAAGCCACGGGGCTCACGACATTGACCGTTGATAGGCGTTTAAGGATCTCACCGGGGTTGGGTCACTGTTAGGATTTAAAATAACATACCCTTACAACGATGACGGAGTGTTTGATCCTGGCGAGCACGTCGGCACGACCCCGGTGAACTTCGCCGTCACGAAAACTCTCGGGGTGCACCTGGATCGGGTGAACACATCGTACAACACGGTAGACGGCACTCCCAGCATATTACTGAAAACCGTGCCGCCAGCGACTGTTTCTATGGTGAGACCCTGACCTTAGACTTCCCACACCCCGAGATGAAAGTTTTGGAATCGGGACACATCCACGAGTTGAAGATTTCTATTCTCGATGATAAAGGGAGAGAGTTGAAGAACGATTACCCGATTTCGATCGTCCTAGAAATTTCAAATTAATTAATTTTAAGAAAATTATTTAGAATTAAACGCATGTTCGTAATATATATTATCAACATTATTGAAAATGAGTATATACGGACCAGGCAGTTCTTCCGATTGGGTGACAAATTCAAAGAATTTGGAACCGGCAGAAGGGGGATTCATCCCGACAGAGGGCGACTTTTTAACTACCAAAAAACAAAAGCCTTGATCAATAGAACTATATCGAGGGCCACGGACGAGATTCACAAGAGTCTACTGTCACAACTTAGAGAATATGCCCTGGCTGTGAATACACAAAGTCGTGAAGAAACGCATACGGAACTAAACGAACTAGGTGAAAAAATAACAAAATTTCGAAAAGAGGCCCGGTTGGGGCTTGATAAAGTCCGAGAAAGGACCACCAGGGCAGACCTTACGGAGGCTTATGGTGCGTTGCGCTTAGAGGACTCTCTCACCAGAGAAGCGACACTTACTGAATTAGACGTTAAAATAATCGATTTTCGAAAGGAGACCCGAACGAATATTGAGAAAGATCAGGCGGCTTATAAGGTGTTGCGCTCAGAGGACTCTCTCATCAGAGAAACTGAACTAAGCGAACTAGGTAAACAAATAACCAAATTTCGAAAAGAGAGCAGGTCGGATATTGATAAAGTCCGGGCCGACCGCCAGGCGGCCCTTACGTTGCGCTTAGAGGACTCTCTCATCAGAGATGCGGCATTTACCGAACTAGGTAAACAAATAACCAAATTTCAAAAAGAGGCCACGTCGGGTATTGAGAAAGTACGAGAAGACCACCAGGCGGACCTTACGAAGGCTTATGAGGTGTTGCGCTAAGAGGACTCTCTCATCAGAGAAGCGGCACTTACTGAACTAGATAAAAAAATAACCAAATTTCGAAAAGAGACCCGGTCGGGTATTGATAAAGTCCGAGAAGACCACCAGTCGAACCTTGCGGAGGCCATTGCGGAGGCTTATGATGCGTTGCAATTAGAGGGCTCTCTCAGCAAAGAAGCGACACTTACCGAACTAGACGAAAAAATAGCCGAATTTCTGAAAGAGACCAGGTCGGGGGTTGTTGAGGGGGTCCGAGAAGACAACAAGGAGGCCATTGCGGAGGCTTATGGGGCGTTACGCTCAGAGGACTCTCTCAACAGAGAAGCGGCACTTACTGACATATACGAAAAAATAACCGAATTTCGAAAGGAGGCCCGGTTGGGTATTCATAAAGTCGAGCATACCGCCAGGCGGACCTTGCGAAGGCTTATGAGGTGTTGCGCTCAGAGGACTCTCTCATCAGAGAAGCGGCGGTTGCTGAACTAGACGGAAAAATAACCGAATTTCAAAAAGAGGCCCGGTCGGGTGTTGAGAAAGCCCTAGAAGGCCACCAGGCGACCATTACGGAGGCTTATGATGCGTTGCGCTTAGAGGACTCTCTCAGCAGAGAAGCGGCACTTACCGAACTAGACGGAAAGATAACCGAAGTTTCCGATAAACTGAAACATGATCGTATAGCCGCGACCAAAGCTCTTGAGGAGGCCTCTTATAAGATTCGTACTGAGGCATATAACGCAAACAAGGCGCTTGCCGGAATAGTGAAAACAATGAAAACGCCAAAACGTGTCATAACAGTTTGGGCTGAGAAGCGGGGCCCATTGATTGAGGGGCACTATGAATATTCGTTCGGTGCCAAAGCGAGTAATAAATATGGGGGATACACTATGACAGTGAAGTTATCCAAATGGCGGTCTGCTCGGTTAATGCTAATGGTAAACCTGTGGGCGCGGTCGCGATAAATATTGTAGTAGATGGGGAAGAACGGGGGATTGGAGTCACTAAAATCTCTGGAGATAGTTCGACGATTGTTTCGTTCGCCGGTAATGATCGAATTAGACTTTCCCAAAGTAGTGTTATTAACTTTGTTACGAAAATCGGTGACTCAGAGAGTTCTTCCACTATTGTCTCGTTGTTAATTGAACTTATTTTATAAATACTAATATATTGAAATAAATTTGTAAAATTTAAATATGAACGAATCAACGCTTCCAATTGTCAATACCACTCCATCAACACTGTGTACAATTAACGAAAGAAGTTCAGATTTTAGGTTGAATAATATCGTCGCTATGCAGGATATTTTAGTTAGAGAATATACAAATAGAAAAATAAACGCTAAAAAATATAGGCGCGCGGTGAACATGGCTGAAGTATCTAGCACGGCTCTGGCGAGTGTTTCTGTGTTGTGTGGGGCGGGGACAGCTGCAACTATATCCACCATTATAACGGTTCCCGTAGCAGGGATTTTATGTGCGGTGTCGGCCGTTTCTGGGTTGTTGTGTATGGTAATTAGGGCGTCGGGTGGAAAACTCGAGAAAAAAAGTAGAAAACATGATAGAATATCCGTTCTCGCCAGGTCTAAGAACAATAGCATCGACGTTATGGTGTCCAAAGCGTTGGCCGATAAGAAAATATCAAATTTAGAGTTTGAATCCGTGGTGGAAGAAATGCGGAGATATGAAAAATTAAAAAATGATATAAGAATCAAGGCACGCGCCACCATGCCCAAGATTGAGTGTACTGATTGGGATAAATTTAGGGAAAAACTTGGAGATAAAGTCGGAAGAAATTGTTACAGCACCATTGTGATTTTTTAAAAAATAATTCATTTACTTATATTGGTGCAGTAAACAAATTTACATACCTATGCAACATGTGTTTTTCACTGAGAATTACGTCGTAATCGCATAACAAATTCAGTCTAGGATTACACTGTACACACCGTCTGTATAATTGATACACTCGGCTCTGTTTACCTCGGCTATCAATTTACGCATGGTTCATAACCCGTGTAATTGAAACATTGTCGTAAATCGATAATTGTACAACACTAGGTAGTGTTTATCATAACAGCCTTCGTGGTCGTGTGGTTAAGGCGATAATCTATAGAGACGAGGGTCGTGGGTTCGCGCCGCGGTTCGAGCTAAACATTTTTATTTATTTATTTCTATCCCTACAAATGTGGTCGCTATGGTAAACAACTGCATGACAACGGCGTTCGGAGTCCGACCGCTGTTGTCATGGTAAACAACTGCATGACAACGGCGTTCGGACTCCGACCGCTCGAGGTTGATGAAAAATAATTTCAGATAGCCCTTTTACATACCTTCGATAAGAAAAATACACTCGGCTATAAATTAATTAGTAGTTTTTTTTTTCAATAATAATTTTTCAATATCTTTATAAGCGATATCGTAAATATGTACATTCGTAAACGAATCGTTGGGTTTTAATAGTTTTATATAATACGCCTTAGTTTCATATCCGATACGCATTATCTGTCTTAATATTCGTATTTGCCTCTTGTATAGTTGACATAATTGCCGGTATAATATTGGAAATGTAACGTTTTTATCGGAGCGTAATAAATTACGCTGGTATTTCATGTATTCGATATCGCCTAGTGTTCTCATTTTATAGAATTTATATACAGGATTATAACCCCCGTATTCTTCGTAAACTTCTTCAACACAGTCATTAAAAATTTGCAATTCAAATTGTATTGAATTATCCATTTTCTCTTTTATATTGGTACTCGTTTTTTCTGTTCAATTTTCCAATTTTATAAAATTAGTTTGATAATGTTTTTTACAGTGTTTTAATGCTGTAGAAACACCGTGACTTATTAGATCGATTCTATCTTTCTAACTGACTTTCCGATTTGAAATATTACTAAACGATAATACTTGCGAGCACGTAATCCCTTGTTAGCCATTCGATGAGTAGCCTGAGTGCCACCGCATGGTGGACATAGCAATGACTCGGCTTTGGTCCCTACCCCACAATGCCGACATGGGCGAGGTGAAACGGAACCTCTTCGCATCCATGCACGGTGATGTTTGCAATATTCGTAAATACCGGTGCGAAAACATCTCTCGTGACTACCTGTCTTCAACCACGCACAATTAACTAGAACCATTATGTTATATATATACTGAGTATAACATAGGGATTCTTATCTCTAATAGGGTGTATCTTCTCATGTCATAAATATATGGTCTCGCGGTAGTAGTATATAAGAGTCATAATGATTGCAAGTTTCGTGTGGAAGCCACCACACGTAGTGTGTGGCTTCCATATAAACTTGTATCATTATGACTCTTATATACTACTACTATGGATATACTATTATTCAATATGTGTGACCATGACTGGATAAATGGGGGCTAATAACATTTCTGGTCAGTCTAGATCCGTATCTTCTAGCACATTCTGGCTGTCTGATAATGTGGATATATAAAGTTTGTTAGAACCGGAACTGGGGGCCGTTTCACTAAACTTCGTACGACTAAAATGTTCGTAAGTGCAAAATTATGATAGTCTGTAAATTTTACATTCGCAATATTTTCTTGTAAACAATTATTGAATTTACATTTATTGAGCATAGGCTGCAAGTGCAGCCTATGCTCAAGAAATGTAAATCCATCAATTGAAATTTCCAGACGATCCTAAATTTGCACTTACGAACATTTTGGTCGTATGGAGTTTAGTGAAACGGGCCCCAGGTGATTTACTTAAGGCATCAAACCATGGGCTGTTGCGTTTACTGGGGTTTTACAATGCATTTGGTCTGTTTAAACTTTAAACAAACCACATTTATTGTTCACCCCCAGTAAACGCAGCAGCCTATGATTTTATTACTTATTACTTATTACTTATTACTTATTACTTATTTATTACACTGCATTTTTTGATAGTTTCAAAGCTGTAAATAACGAATATGGCGTCAAAATTAACAATACTCTGGTTTTATGTCATTTTGTCGCAATTGCTCGAACAGCGACGTTGCGAACATTAACCAATCAACAACATCGTGCAACGTCACGTGTGTTGAACCTTATATGTCACAGAAACGAATATATCACACGTGTGATATATTCGTGCGAATGCGTCACAGATGGTGAATAATACGTACGAATACATCACACAAATGTGTGACGTTTACGTTTGGCATCACTACCCATTGCAACAAAAACGAATGTGTCACTTGTTACAAAAACTCGAACAAAATCCAGACGAATATGTCACATGAACATTCGAATGGGGGATAACAGTGCGATACAATAAAACAGAATAGAGCAGGCAAATTCGCCGGGTTATTTGAAAGTTATGCCACGCATGCATACAAGGTAAATGTAAATGCTTTGATTTAACGACGGCACTGGCTCGATGACCTTGCATGTCGATACCGACTATTTAAGTCCCCGTCCGATATGACTAGGCTGTCACGAATGTGTGTTGTCTTGCCCAAGGACACGCCGAATCGACAAGTGGCGGGATTCTAACTCGGGGTCTCCCGATCCGGAGTCCGATGTTCTACCCACTGAGATAGTCCAGCTGATTTCAGACAGCACTTTTGGAAAAGTCGCTGGAATTCTGGACGAGGCCTTTCGGCCTTCGTCCAGTATTCCCGCGACTTTTAGGGGCGTATCATGTTATGGCGCGTATTGTCTGTCCGTCCGTTAGCGATTTGGTCTGCGCTCAAAATAATCTTGACATATGATCCTCAAACTTGGTATGCAGGTCAGTCACGACCAGTGTATGACCAATTTGACTTGACTACAGTGTGTCAAAGGTCAAATTCAGGTGATTTTAGACAATAAAACAGTTGCCGCTCTATAACTCGAGAACGCCATGACCTAGGATGCCCAGTATTGGTTTTCAATTTAGTCATGACCAGCAGATGACCCCTATTGATTTGAGGTCAATAAAACGAGTTCGGCTCAATAACTCAAGAACAGTTGCTGCTAGGATGCTCAATCTTCCATATTATATTTCAGACTATTCCATTAACCATGAAATGTTCATTTTACATTTTGTTGTTAGTATATTGGCGGTAAAAATAGAAATATTGTCACAAACAGTGCATATCCTGATGAGACGGCCCGTTACGAGCCGGCTCATCTGGATATACACTGTTTTCAAACTCCAGTATATAGGTATGTGGTTTTGAATGGGTTAAAGGAATATTATTACATTTGACATAAAAATGTGTTAAACGTTTTTATGCCCCCTATGCGATAGCAGGGTAGCATATTGCTTTGTTCCTGACGTTCCGTCCGTACGTCCGTCCGTGTACATTTACGTCGAAAACTTTGTCCCAGTTTCTCCATCATGTCTACTTCAATAATACTTCGACACTTGCTTTACCTGGACATCTGTGACACACTCGCGTCACCAGTAATACGACCTTGATCTTTGTGACCTTTGAAATGCAGATGAAATACTTAGCAAATTGTTTTACGTCGAAAAGTTTCTCCATCAAGTCATATCTTCAATATTACTTGAATGGTTGCTTTCATATTTGGACAGTTCATTCTCCTGAACATGTGTGACACACTCACACCAATAATGACAGAACTATACTGTTCAAAAATAATATCGTCTCGTAATAATTTTGTCGTCACCATTAATTGGAAGTGTGCAATTTTTTGTCGCGCTGGCTTGCCGACAGCGCCATATAGTCGGCACGTTGGCGGCCGTACGTCCGTGCGCCTCAGCGGGTACGACATGCGGGCCCCGGCCATCTCGTTCCTATTTTGTTCCACTCATTGCTCTATGTATATAATATGTAAATTCTGATGAGGTCGCTCACATCAGGGTGTATTGTGGGTGCTATGTTTTATTTTTTCAACATTTAGATATGTCACTAATATACACACATAGCGTTTGATTGTTATCACACGGTACACTTATTGGCAGTATTTCATAATATTTGTAAGATTGAAATTAAAAATGTTGAGGGCAGGTCGTATAACCGTGTTTTGTATTAACGAAAATCAATATTGATTCGTTCAATACATTTTCTAGTGTACACTAATTATACTTTATATGATATCGACAGCAGTCGTAATTAAGTTGCTACACATTATTGATTTACACAGACACGGAGATTAAAAAGTAATATAACACGAGGCCCAATAACAAACGTGCTGCGCTCACCTGAAATTATTATCAAAATTATAAAGTAATTGTTCTGTCTACCATAGTAATAGTTGGCTTGAAACATAAAAATTGAGAACAATGTAAACAGTATAATGCTTATAAAACAGCATTAACAAATGTGATGCAGAACAAATATGAATAAATGATAAACGGTATATATAACAGACAGTCTGATGCAACTGGTTTAGAATTCATGTATGCATATGAAATTATTGTACAGTGCAACCTCTCTAAAACAGCCACCCATGGGAAGACGCAAAACTGGATGTTGTAGAGAGGTGGCTGTTGTAGGGAGGTTAATGCTGTTTAGGTATTTTCTTAGAAAAATCTCATCAATGGAAATGATTCTAAAATGCTGTCAAAACATTTTTTTATTGAGAAAGAAGGCAAATCAACAGCAGACGGCAATTTTCGTGCTCAGCAGTCTAAGGGTTAGATACAGAGTAAATCATCCATTTGGGATATAAAATAGCGGCTGTTATAGAGAGTGTGTTG
>CM055274.1:76796411-76855249 GCA_029237695.1 Conchocele bisecta | reverse complement strand
CAACACACTCTCTATAACAGCCGCTATTTTATATCCCAAATGGATGATTTACTCTGCTGAGCACGAAAATTGACGTCTGCTGTTGATTTGCCTTCTTTCTCAATAAAAACATGTTTTGACAGCATTTTAGAATCATTTCCATTGATGAGATTTTTCTAAGAAAATACCTAAACAGCATTAACCTCCCTACAACAGCCACCTCTCTACAACATCCAGTTTTGCGTCTTCCCATGGGTGGCTGTTGTAGAGAGGTTGCACTGTACAATAATTTCATATGCATACATGAATTCTAAACCAGTTGCAAACACAGTGTAAGCTCTCTAGACCGGACACTCCGGGAGGCTCCCTGCGTGTCCGTTTTATAGAGGTTACACTTTATCAGGTAACCTGCGCTGTATTGACCGAATACGTACTGACTGATAACATATTGCTGTATCAAGCATTGACCTGATACGAATATCCCGGTTACGACGCATTTAAAACTGACGTTTCATTGGTCGAAGGGCGTCACATGGCGTTACCGAATTACGTCAGTGGAATGACGTCACGGAAACGACGTCATAATTGCTCATTTATATCTAGCAGCCAAAACCGTTACCAGATAAATAGAATACCATGCTTGTGTCTTTTGATATCAAGTTTATCAGGCTCGGCTCGGAAACGGTCGGAATTCCTCGGCAAGCCACGTAAATCATACGCGTTTCCTAGCCTTGCGTGATAGACTTGATAGCAAAATACACTAGCCTGGTATTCCCTATATATGGCGTGGTTTGCAATTACGAACATCAGAGACACATTGCAGTAAAACGCACGAGAACGAACATTTTCTTATAAAAACAAAACTTCAACGCAATGTTCAAAGTAAGTTGACATGGACATTGGGCAGGTATGGAATTGATCTCTTATTGTTCGTCGTAATTGTCAACGTCGGTATCTAAATGTGCGCATGATTTACGTACGATTTACGTACGAAACAGTAACACAGTTACAATGGAAGCTCTCTAAACCGGACACCCTGGGCGGTCCCAAGGATGTCCGGTTTAGAGATGTTCCACTGTAAATCGGGCATTCTGATACGTATTTGGATGTTTTGCCATCATGAATACACATTATCATCTGAGATAAATGACAAAGAAACCCATATCAAAAATAAGATCACAGATGTTATCTTGCTGTTCGGTTTAACCCTTTGAACCCTTTGAACCCGAAAGCCCGCTATATCGGTCTATGCAAACAGTGCAGATCCAGATGAGCCGGCTCGTAACGAGCCGTCTCATCAGGATCTGCACTGTTTAAAAGTATTTTTTTCATATTTTTGAGAGCAACAAATACCCCTTTTTTATAAATGGACTAGTCTGAAAATCATTTTGCGATGATTGGATTGGTTGTAAAACGAACATATCGCAGCCCATTCAGTTACTTAGGGGTGAAAGGGTTAAATAGGTTCCACTGTATTAGGTATTGCAGATGAAATGCAGAATTTTTACATTGTTAAATATTGCAGGATAAATTTGGCTGCGATGGGAGGATTGGAGCTTATGTGTTATACGACCCAGTGTAGCCCCACATGAGCCAGCTCATTCGCACAGTCTGATCAGGCCATACTATATCTGCCATTCAGTCAATATTTACACCTTCTACGAATTCATAATATAAACGTCCATTCGACGTATTGCGTTTATATCCCAATACAATACAGTAGACACACGTGTGTTGAACCTTATATGTCACAGAAACGAATATATCGCACGTGTGATATATTCGTGCGAATGCGTCACACATTTCGGTGAATACTGGCCGAATTCGGCCGAATACATCACAAACCGAAACTCTTACCCAAATATACATTTTGGTATAAACGAATATGTCACACAATCGCAAATTTCAAACTTGACCGAATATGGTCATATCATTATGACATCGAATGTATCGACAAGACGATCACTTTGAAGCATTTATTGTCGAAATCTGATCATTCCGTAATCCAAGATGACCGCCGAAAGGTCAAAAGGTCATTATTGTATTACATATTTCAAACGTCTTATTTTCATGAACCGCCGGGCTAATATTGGACAAACTTCACTGTTATGGTCCGTGGTTTGAAGACTTTTCATATTTGTTAAAATGGAGATCATCGCATAATCCAAAATGGCATAAAATATGTCAAATTCTTAAAAAAAAACAATTCTTCTCACGAACCGCCAGACGGATTTCGATGACACTTGGTAGGAATGATCGATAGTTAACGCTGTTTCAGATTTGTTCAAATGGTGGCCCCTGGGTCACGAAAGGGCGGGCCGGAGGGGTCAAATAGGGGTCAAATTTCAGAGTTTACCGTTTATGGTCATGTCATATATCAACTCAAAGGTATCGACAAGACGATCACTCTGGAGCATTTTTGGTCGACATCGGATGATTTCAAGCGTCTTTTCCTTGTGCATCAGACTGTCTGTTATATATACCGTTTATCATTTATTCATATTTGTTCTGCATCACATTTGTTAATGCTGTTTTATAAGCATTATACTGTTTACATTGTTCTCAATTTTTATGTTTCAAGCCAACTATTACTATGGTAGACAGAACAATTACTTTATAATTTTGATAATAATTTCAGGTGAGCGCAGCACGTTTGTTATTGGGCCTCGTGTTATATTACTTTTTAATGTCCGTGTCTGTGTAAATCAATAATGTGCAGCAACTTAATTACGACTGCTGTCGATATCATATAAAGTATAATTAGTGTACACTAGAAAATGTATTGGACGAATCAATATTGATTTTCGTTAATACAAAACACGGTTATACGACCTGCCCTCAACATTTTTAATTTCAATCTTACAAATATTATGAAATACTGCCAATAAGTGTACCGTGTGATAACAATCAAACGCTATGTGTGTATATTAGTGACATATCTAAATGTTGAAAAAATAAAACATAGCACCCACAATACACCCTGATGTGAGCGACCTCATCAGAATTTACATATTATATACATAGAGCAATGAGTGGAACAAAATAGGAACGAGATGGCCGGGGCCCGCATGTCGTACCCGCTGAGGCGCACGGACGTACGGCCGCCAACGTGCCGACTATATGGCGCTGTCGGCAAGCCAGCGCGACAAAAAATCGCACACTTCCAATTAATGGTGACGACAAAATTATTACGAGACGATATTATTTTTGAACAGTATAGTTCTGTCATTATTGGTGTGAGTGTGTCACACATGTTCAAGAGAATGAACTGTCCAAATATGAGAGCAACCATTCAAGTAATATTGAAGATATGACTTGATGGAGAAACTTTTCGACGTAAAACAATTTGCTAAGTATTTCATCTGCATTTCAAAGGTCACAAAGATCAAGGTCGTATTACTGGTGACGCGAGTGTGTCACAGATGTCCAGGTAAAGTAAGTGTCCAAGTATTATTGAAGTAGACATGATGGAGAAACTGGGACAAAGTTTTCGACGCAAATGTACACGGACGGACGTACGGACGGACGGACGTACGGACGGAACGTCAGGAACAAAGCAATATGCTACCTGCTATCGCATAGGGGGCATGCAAACGTTTAACACATTTTTATGTCAAATGTAATAATATTCCTTTAACCCATTCAACACCACATACCTATATCCTGGAGTTTGAAAACAGTGTATATCCAGATGAGCCGGCTCGTAACGGGCCGTCTCATCAGGATATGCACTGTTTGTGACAATATTTCTATTTTTACCGCCAATATACTGACAACAAAATGTGAAATGAACATTTCATGGTTAATGGAATAGTCTGAAATATAATATGGAAGATTGAGCATCCTAGCAGCAACTGTTCTTGAGTTATTGAGCCGAACTCGTTTTATTGACCTCAAATCAATAGGGGTCATCTGCTGGTCATGACTAAATTGAAAACCAATACTGGGCATCCTAGGTCATGGCGTTCTCGAGTTATAGAGCGGCAACTAAAGTCACCTGAATTTGACCTTTGACACACTGTAGTCAAGTCAAATTGGTCATACACTGGTCGTGACTGACCTGCATACCAAGTTTGAGGATCATATGTCAAGATTATTTTGAGCGCAGACCAAATCGCTAACGGACGGACAGACGATAAGCGCCATAACATGATACGCCCCTAAAAGTCGCGGGAATACTGGACGAAGGCCGGAAGGCCTCGTCCAGAATTCCAGCGACTTTTCCAAAAGTGCTGTCTGAAATCAGCTGGACTATCTCAGTGGGTAGAACATCGGACTCCGGATCGGGAGACCCCGAGTTAGAATCCCACCACTTGTCGATTCGGCGTGTCCTTGGGCAAGACAACACACATTCGTGACAGCCTAGTCATATCGGACGGGGACTTAAATAGTCGGTATCGACATGCAAGGTCATCGAGCCAGTGCCGTCGTTAAATCAAAGCATTTACATTTACCTTGTATGCATGCGTGGCATAACTTTCAAATAACCCGGCGAATTTGCCTGCTCTATTCTGTTTTATTGTATCGCACTGTTATCCCCCATTCGAATGTTCATGTGACATATTCGTCTGGATTTTGTTCGAGTTTTTTGTAACAAGTGACACATTCGTTTTTGTTGCAATGGGTAGTGATGCCAAACGTAAACGTCACACATTTGTGTGATGTATTCGTACGTATTATTCACCATGTGTGACGCATTCGCACGAATATATCACACGTGTGAATATTCGTTTCTGTGACATATAAGGTTCAACACACGTGACGTTGCACGATGTTGTTGATTGGTTAATGTTCGCAACGTCGCTGTTCCAGCAATTGCGACAAAATGACATAAAACCAGAGTATTGTTAATTTTGACGCCATATTCGTTATTTACAGCTTTGAAACTATCAAAAAATGCAGTGTAATAAATAAGTAATAAGTAATAAAATCATAGGCTGCTGCGTTTACTGGGGGTGAACAATAAATTTGGTTTGTTTAAAGTTTAAACAGACCAAATGCATTGTAAATCCCAGTAAACGCAACAGCCCATGGTTTGATGCCTTAAGTAAATCACCTGGGGCCCGTTTCACTAAACTCCATACGACTAAAATGTTCGTAAGTGCAAATTTAGGATCGTCTGGAAATTTCAATTGATGGATTTACATTTCTTGAGCATAGGCTGCACTTGCAGCCTATGCTCAATAAATGTAAATTCAATAATTGTTTACAAGAAAATATTGCGAATGTAAAATTTACAGACTATCATAATTTTGCACTTACGAACATTTTAGTCGTACGAAGTTTAGTGAAACGGCCCCCAGTTCCGGTTCTAACAAACTTTATATATCCACATTATCAGACAGCCAGAATGTGCTAGAAGATACGGATCTAGACTGACCAGAAATGTTATTAGCCCCCATTTATCCAGTCATGGTCACACATATTGAATAATAGTATATCCATAGTGCTTAGAATACATGTATATACAAAATATTATTACACTCCTGCGAATTATTTGCACGGGTTTCGCAGTGAGAGAAAACCTGTAATCAACCCCTTACAAATAATACACAGTGAAGAGGACACCTGTAATTGCGCGCCTGTTTTCTTGGAAACCACGAGCTACCATGCAAAATGTTTAATTTGTATTACAGTCAAAATAAAGTTATTTGCAAATTTGGAAAGGGTCTCGACTAATCAAGAATGTTAATGTGATTAAGCACATTCCAAACATGCACTCAAATATATCTGGTTCATAGAAACAGCTGCGTAATTTTGATGTCAAAATGTTTACATGAAGTCACATTTGACGTTACACAACGTAACGTCAAAACGCGGGAAAACACGTCATTGTATAACTATTCGTGCGCACATCACAATTCATTGATTATAATCTCAAAAATAGACTAAATGTGCGTATATATCCGCCGTGAAAGTGTAATAAATATATTCCATCGTACATGCTTGATTAACTTGAAATAATACACTCGTGTACGTCGGCTTTCGAGTAAGCAATGAGTGAGCTACGCGGAAGCCGACGCACACTCGTGTATTATTTCCCGCTATTCAAAATGTACGATGGAATATCTTCTATGTATCACATGAGAATGTATATTTTGTCGTCTTAGCAAGCAAGGTTTGCCGAGTATGCAAGTGCGAACAAATACATACATATATGAGTGGAGTATTTGTATTTGTTTGGACACTATGCGAATAATACACATTTAAAACTTACAAATGTGCTGAATTATTTCCTTGGAAATCTAATAAAAAAATCTACTCTTAAACCAATAGCTAGTTACACCAGTAAACAATATACTATGTGTTCAATGAGTCGTTATGAAAATGATACCAGCAAGGAAATCACACCATATGCTGTCGTTAGAACATAATAGTCACATTCTGTTGTTTACATGTATAATTTGGCTTCTACACTCCTGTAAATAGACATTGTTACACGGTTTCCGTTGTTTGCACATATGTATATGTGCAACCATATAGCGCGTACTGTTTGCATATGTCTTTAGGCAATGCTCATTCCGGGGCCACCCGTAATGGAAGTGCCTTGAAGACGTCACTACGCGGAAATGCCTTCATGACGTCACTACTTCATGACGTTCATGACGCGGCCCCGGAATATGAATACCAAAAATTATATCTACGTGAATGGGACAATTTATAAAAGTACTGAAAATACTGAATATAATGCTCAAATTACATAAGTTTTTTGTTGGAAATGTAACAATAACGTTTGATCATGTCGAGCCGTGTGCAAACGTTTGCTGTGGCCCTCGGGAACTGTTTGAACCCGCGGCCTGCGGCCTTGGGTTCAAACAGTTCCCTCGGGCCACAGTAAACGTTTGCACACGGCTGGACATGATCAAACCTTATATTAATATACATGCGCTACAGTGGGGTCAGCGTGTAAGTGCACACACGAACGAACACGACAAGTTGGAACCAACCTGTCGTGTTCGTTCGTGTGTGCACTTACACGCTGACCCCACTGTACATCAAAATTGGTCTATTATTTGCATTTTATTGCATAAAGACTTACAGATCACATTCATGTGGTTTATTTATGCAAGTTACTATTGTTTTATTAGTAGGGTTGTTTATCATATTTCCATAGAATTTACATGGGACCTCAAGAAGGGTACAACTACCTTAAAGGTACATGCCCACTCGGTAAGCACAAAAATGTTCTTTATAGGAATTAAATATGTGTATAATTGTGTCACTATTCCACCAGCTCTAAAACTTACAATAGTGCCCGGAAAATAAACAGATATAATCATTTAGTAATTATTATTTTACTGATAGTGACTCGCGTTAGTATCATTCTATTTTCATATGCAAATGAGGCATGATAGTTTTTACTTATGTATACTAATGAAATGCGTCACCTGAAAAAATAATATTTTCGACAGATTATAAAGTATGATCATTGCACATCAAAACATAAATACAGAGAATAAATAGTAATGTCCGTTAATATTTTAAGGAAGCACGGTTTACACCCCTGATATCAGTGTGAAAATGTTCGTCTAAAATAAAATCTATAATAATGCCAATCAATACGTGGGGTAATGGTGAATGAATGTTTATTTTGCCAGAAAGTGTCATACTTACAGAACATACAAAAATATATGTATTACTATAGTATAACCTACTGCGTGGGCATGTACCTTTAATGCTCGTGTTTCCAAGGAGTAGCCGGAGGTTTCATTCCAGTAAATCGAGTGTGGTCCTTAGTGTTCGAAAGTAGTACATAATGAAGACATAGTGCAATTTGCTTGTTTTGAGCTAACCGATTGTGGTTACTGGTGAATTTCGGATTGGAATTATTAGAAGTATATTTACATTATACTCCTGCAACAAAAATATTGAGAGAATTTTCAGTTTACTGCCACATATGCATACGTCACATGGCCCTATCATTCGTTGATCCATTCTCGAGCGTCTGCTTGTTTAATCAAGCATGCCTTTCGAGTCATGGGAATGTCTTACATGATTGTTAACACCTTGTTTTCTCCTCTATAGTTTACTGTCCACAAGCAATAATTTATTAAAAAAATGCTAGTCTGACAGAAAGTATTCCATTTTATATGTATTTTAAATAAATCCATGTGACACAGGTTTTTGTTAAATTATACAGTGGCAATCAATGGTGGAATGTAACCTGGATAGACTGCGGTTACGTGAATCCCGTTTCGATAACAACGGGACTATTTCGGACTAGGTAATGTTTTGTTTGTTATAAGCAGCTTTGTCCTGGAGTAGCATTGGGTTATGTCCCTTCGTCTGATTGAACTCCATTTGCTTACAGAAATTAATATCTTTGGAACATCTTGAACTGGAGTGCAGTTGGAATTATGAGTTTGTATCATTCAGGATCAGAGCATCTGATATTGTCAGGTCATCCCAAAACGTCTCCATTTCATGAGGACATCGGCCATCCCTTTCTTTGAGCAGAATCAATTCGAATCTTGCGATCACTGACATGTAAGTTCGCCAATACCGCATACACCTGTGAATTGATACCTTAAATACGGTTGAGATATGTGTCTGGTACCGACTTACAGGATAGCGTCTCAGCAACTGGTATGGTCTTGCCAGAAACAAGTTTCACTGACATGTCATATCGATGGTCTAGTAACACAAGGTCGTAACTGCTATGCTAGACCATCGATATTGCTTCAGCTACAGTATACTACGCTGAAATCTGGGAGAAAGCAGTTACGACCTTATGTTACTAGACCATCGATATTACTTCAGCTACAGTATACTACGCTGAAATCTGGGAGAAAGCAGTTACGACCCTATGTTACTAGACCATCGATATTGCTTCAGCTACAGCATACTACGCTGAAATCTGGAAGAAAGCAGTTACGACCTTATGTTACTAGACCATCGATATTACTTTCAGCAACTACAGTATACTACGCTGAAATCTGGAAGAAAGCAGTTACGACCTTATGTTACTAGACCATCGATATTACTTCAGCTATAGTATACTACGCTGAAATCTGGGAGAAAGCAGTTACGACCATATGTTACTAGACCATCGATATTACTTCAGCTACAGTATACTACGCTGAAATCTGGAAGAAAGCAGTTACGACCATATGTTACTAGACCATCGATATTGCTTCAGCTACAGTATACTACGCTGAAATCTGGGAGAAAGCAGTTACGACCTTATGTTACTAGACCATCGATATTACTTCAGCTACAGTATACTACGCTGAAATCTGGGAGAAAGCAGTTACGACCTTATGTTACTAGACCATCGATATTACTTCAGCTATAGTATACTACGCTGAAATCTGGGAGTTTTTCATAATGGTTATGAGACTCAGAGACAAGTGATCCGATTCCACTTGAACTGTATGTCCGTACACATTCTGATGAAACCATTTCAGGACAAATAAAATGCCTAAAAATTCAAGTTCGTTCATGGCGTATCTATTTTCTGCGGTAATCAATGATTTGGAAACATAGGCCATGTGTTGCCTTCATGACGCAACCTAATCCAGACTAGATGTGTCGTCTGAAGTGTCACTGACTTTGGAAAGTCATATCATGAGAATGCTTGATTCTGTGTAATAAGGTCTTCGACATTTTAGAAAGCGTTATCCCATATGTTTTTCCCTTGAGAAAAACACATTACTGGCATGTAATATGCGCATGGGGCTTGTATGTAATCTCAGCGAGATTGGGGGCAAATTGGGACAAATAATTCTCCATGCCCAGGAGTGCTTCCAATTCCGAATGGTTACGCAACGGGCCCAGGGGGGCGTTTCACTAAACTTCGTACGACTAAAATGTTCGTAAGTGCAAATGTAGGATAGTCTGGAAATTTCAATTGATGGATTTACATTTATTGAGCATAAATGTTCAATAAATGTGAATCCAATAATTATAAGAAAACATTGTTAATGTCAAATTTACAGACTATCATACTGTTACACTTACGAACATTTTAGTCGTACGAAGTTTAGTGAAACGCGCGCTTTATCTTTGATTGCAGACTAATGTTTTGTCTGGCCTAAGACCTTTTTCAGTCAAGATATGTCCAACACATGGAGCATGGAACTGCAGTAACACCGCCGTCATCTAACTTGTGTTCATTATTTCTATCAGGCACGAGTCGTGAAGATTTCGGTCATGTTCTTTGTGTGTTTTACCATGAACAAAAACGTCATTAACCATTGCGACAACGCTATTTGTACCTTCTAGGCACTAATCAATTTATATAGAAACATCTTTTTGACATCTTAAGCCATGATTGTCCATTTTCTACACATTTTCATACAATCATGTACATGCTATATAGTTTGTGTAATCAGATCCTCTGATAGCTTCCTGACAATCAAAAACCGTACACATGTCTTCTACGTAATGAACATGTTCACCTAGTTTATATTTTCAGGCAAAAATATAAATCTTAAAAAATACACCTTTTCGACTTAGCCATTGAGTTTGTGTACTCAACTTCTCCAACATTTTTCTCTCAATCAATCTGGAAGTTTACAAATGTCTTATACACGTATTGAACATGCCATTGTAATGACAAAGATACCACATTTTCACAACATAGCTGTTTTTCAACACTTTCTTGCATACAATTCTGTATAGGGTATACAGTTTGTGTAATCAACTCATTTGACAGCTTTGTGATGGTACAAACACTGCCGTTTAGGAACACCAACTACATGAAGAATCTAATGCAGATGGCGATGGAACTGATTGCTATCGCTGAGAATTCAGTATCCGTAATAAAGACATTCCCTGCATACAAACTTCAGCCATATTGATATCCAACATGTCAGACATAACACACTGCTTAGACATTGACATACTCCTATAAATGCTTGTTCATATACAGTATGATTATAGTCAGGAAAAACATCAGCATAAATGGTTTATCCATGAGTATGTATTAAATAATTGTACGATTCTCACGACAGCCATTTTGAAATTCAGAAAAATATGGAACCAATTTCCGATACTTGACTTCTGTACATGATACAAATAACATTGGTTCCAAAAATGTAGCCAAAGAAATAGCAAAACCTAACGTTTTCAACGACATTTAGTAGTGAACACACATTAAATAATATTGACATAGCGGCCATTTTGAAAACCAAATTACCAGGAAAGATTGTAACCAGTCCCAGTTCATTTATTTGAAGTATGCAGATGGCATAGCCGCAAAACAAACACAACATTCTAACTGCATTATCAATGTGAATATGATTAATACAATATTGTGTACAGGATTTCCGAGAAACCATTTTTAAATCAAAGATGGCCGCCATGGGGTTGTTAAAAATTATAATTACACCGGTTGTGTTGTGTATGTTCAAAAGATGAATATAACCACAAACAAAAAATCAACATTTTTCCTATATTAGAAGTGTATATATATAAATATAACATTTCAGGGCGGCCATTTTGATATTCGCGATGGCGGCCACAGAAAATGTCGAAACAAATGGCCAGTTTTGTTCTATGTGGTCTAAAGATGATACAAAATGTTGATTACAAGAATGTAACAAAAAATTGCAAACCTACATAACATCATACGCTATTTGCTGCACTTTCTGCAGATTTCTAATTATACTTACAGTAAAAACTCTCTAAACAGGGTGTCCGGTTCAAAGAGGTTTCGCTGTAAATCAGGCATATGGCCATTCTGAGACATATGTGTGTGCTATGCGATCATTAATATACAATTATTGTCTTTTGAGGAGGTGTACATGAGATTTACGGACCTGAGAAAAGTGTTGTCAAAATATCCGGCCGAAAAAAAATTTGTTCACTTTTTTTTGGTTTCACACAATTTTCAATAATTATTTAAAAAAAAAAATTGTTTTTTAAATTTTAAAATATTGTTTTCAAAATGTGTTAGATTTACGCATGCGCTCTAAGGAGGTGAACAATATTGTAACGTCCCTATGTCGTATCCGTCTTCAGCAATACGGTATAAACCATAATATTTCCTGTTCACGCAGGGGCTTGGTAGCGGGCCCTCGTGAATCGGGGTAGGGAAATTTAACGACTATATCTACTTGGCAATGAAAAGACGACAGTGACGAGATTTTAGTAACATCTGATATTTTGATAATAGTTCTAACATGCAGTATTACTCAACGTGTACAATTAAAGAGTGGTGACAAACTATGATAACAACGATGAGGGTGATCTGATTATGGACAGATAATGACTAATATGAGATGTACACATGGCAAGATACAAAAGCACAGCAGGCGACTGTGGGAGTAAGCAGACTCAAGAAAGGATATTAGCACATGTAAACACGGACTAGATTTATGCTAAAATCTAGCGGAAAATCACACTAACGCAAACCCAAGTCACGGTGGGGAATCACGAAGCTGGGGTTGGAAATAATGCTGGGTGGGGGAGTCACACAGCGGGGATCACGAAGCTGGGGTGGAAATAATGCTGGGTGGGGGAGTCACACAGCGGTAATCACGAAGCTGGGGGTGGGAAATAATGCTGGGTGGGGGTGGAGTCACACAGCGGGGATCACGAAGCTGGGATTGGGAATAATGATGGGTGGGGAGTCACACAGCGGGGATCACGAAGCTGGGGTGGGAATAATGCTGGGTGGGGGAGTCACACAGCGGGGATCACGAAGCTGGGGTTGGGAAATAATGCTGGGTTGGGGAGTCACACAGCGGGGATCACGAAGCTGGGGTGGAAATAATGCTGGGTGGGGGAGTCACACAGCGGGGATCACGAAAGCTGGGGGTGGGAAAAATAATGCTGGGTGGGGGAGTCACACAGCGGGGATCACGAAGCTGGGGGTGGGAATAATGCTGGGTGGGGAAGTCACACAGCGCGGGAATCACGAAGCTGGGGTTGGGACTAATGTTGGGTGGGGGAGATCACACAGCGGGAATCACGAAGCTGGGGTTGGGACTAATGCTGGGTGGGGGAGTCACACAGCGGGATCACGAAAATAAATGGGAAATAATGCTGGGTGAGTCACACAGCGGGGGGTCAGGAAGCTGTGGAGACTAATGTTGGGTGGGGAGTCACACAGCTGGGTTGTGAATTACACAGCAGGTGGGCACACGGCAGGGGTGGGGTGGGGAGTCGCACAGCCGGGGGTCACGAAGCTGGGGTTGGAATCATGACACATAGCTGAATGAGGGGGGGGGGGTGGGGGCACACAACAGCAAGGACGCATGACAATGGAATTGGGATCACCTAACAGGGGTGGGAGGGGGGCACGAAGTTAGGGTGTGGCGTCACACAGCAGAGGGTTCATGAAGCTCAAATTGGGAATCGTATCGCAATGGGGAAAAAGTGGGTGGGGTAATGGGATATTGGCATTATTATGGTTCCAGCCAATATTAATAATCAATAATGTCAGACTAACGTTCAAATCATCATATCTCACGACTAACGGACCATTGGTAACATCGTCGGTGAGTAATCAAATTTAAGTGGGGGGGGGGGGGATATTTTGGGCCTTGGGAGTTCTGAGACGCGAGTTGCGTCTCGAGTTGCGTCGCTCGGGACAAAGTCGCCAACTGACAGATTTCACTCCTATTTATAGGTGTTGTCAGGCCGAGTTGGACAAGTTCCGTGACTTACGGAACTTGTCCAAACCTCCCGCATAGTGATTGGCTGGATTGTATGGACGGAATATTCCGATCAGACTCAGACACGAGCCAAAACAAGCACAGCCAGTAAACATGGCGGCTGAATTCAACACACACAGGAAATGCCAACAAACTATTGTGAATTATAACGAACTAAACAAGTTTCCTGCTGTGTGAAGACAACAATCATAAACTATTGACAAGTGTGAACATTCAGGCATGCATCTGAGATCGTGGTAAGTTGTGTGCACAAAATGACAGACGTGTTTTGTTGTCCAAAATGTGTGATAAATTCGAAGCGAGGAATTACGCAATACACAAGAGTGTATAGCGATGCTTCGCTGGCTGGGTCGCTTCACTACCCCGCCTGTTCGATCAGAGTTCGTCCTCGAACTCATGAACAAAAAAATAGGATAACGTAATATATGCTGCACAACCTGAATGTCACGTATTTGTATAAAACATACGGCTATTTACATGTAAGTGAGATATCACTCCATATTTCTAACACGCTCCAAACATGTAGGAATGCTTTGCAGCTGGTCTCTACATTTTAATTGAGTCAATTAACATATTCTATGTGCGGCGATAAAATGTGACCCTAACAAGACTACAGAACATGTGACATGGTCAATAATACGTTCCTTACTACTTCTAATCAAATTGTACTATCAGTACATCAACTAACAACAATATCATGTGAACTAATCCTAATCATGTATCGGTATGGCACTAGTGCTTACCATGGGTGTTGGCATCGCTATTGAGAATTCATATAATATTTGCCTTGGTCACGTAAACTATGGAAAGCTATATTAAAATGTATTTACTTTCGTAGAATATGAAAACTTGAACATCAGTGAGTCAACATCAACGCAAAACACTCGGATACCAATACTTACTCTATTATATCTATTCTGTTTATTTCCAGGTACCTCATTAAACTGCTATATGAAAGTTAATTGATAGTGTCGCTGCTGCCATTTCGACCGCCAACCATATATTCGTGGCAAATGAACATTTCGAATAACAAATGACCAGATATGAATGCTAATCCGAATGCCAACAGGATGACCACGGGAAACGCACAAATAGCAAAGTTTAACTCATTTGCTGTACCTTCAGCAATAATATGTGTTACTCGTACACACATATCAGACATGCATCTTACCATTTGCATGTCTGCACTGTTACTTCACTCAACATGAAATACTTGTTTCTGTATGTTTCTCTCTTAATTAGCAATCTAGTAAAACTATTTATATCATGTAGACTCGCAGTTCAAGTGTATCTATTGAATGACAAATCCGCACACTAAAAATATACATAGCAAATCACACTCTGCGTGGCCACGCGCATTCATACCACATACATTCAATCCCTCACATACAAAAAAAAATGTACATACTATGTCATTTTCTGGAAACACTTGACCTCCATACTCCATGATAGTGTACACAAGTCAAATTGGTTAGATATGATAGTTCCAACGACATGGTACTGTCATATCTGGTCAGCGTACTATCACTCAGATCCTAATAAAAAAAATACAACACATTGTGTTCTGTATCTATTGTTCCTATTTCACTATTCCTGACTTATAAGTATACGCTGTCCATGTTCTTAAAACGCGAATCAAATATCTTCTATATGTACGCGGGTTATTTAATATTTACGCGAAAACATTCAAGTTTATATTGGGTATAAGCGCACATATTTGTCCTATGTAAAATATGCCTGTTCCATAGTGACGTCCTGCACTACGGCTATTATCGCGAACTTATACCACACGCGTATTTAACGTCTGATTTTGCGGAAAATCTATCCTCGTGTATGGTGGTTCCGCCGATGGACCATGTATGGCAAATGATCCGTCGTCATCGTCGTCAGTAGCTATCGCGTTGTAGCGTTTCCACGGGTGGTCCTCATCGGGTAATCGCTCGTCAGCATTTGCGTCATCTGTGAACATCGCATCGGTGGTTCGTCTCACGCCCGATATACGTGTGGGGCGGTATCACGCATCGTTTCGTCATCATCCTCTAACACGTCGATTATCGCCCGTTTCCTCCAAGGATTACGTCTCGTCGTCATGTCGTATAGGAAACGTACGCCTCCTGGCGTAGATGGAATATAGTCTTCGCATCGAACGCAGACTCGTTAATACGTTTATTATATGTGTGGGGGTGGGTGTATGGTAGGGTGGCCAGGAAAGGGAGTCGATGTGCAATGGTCAGTGTATATGGTGTATATCAGCATCGTTAAATTCGGGCAGTTAGGTTGCCACCAACATCACCATTGGCCATGCACAGTCGCCTTGTGGGAGGGGAAGGTTATGGGTGTGCTGGGGAGGGCAGGGGAGGAGGGATGGGGTGGGGTGGGGAAGCGGGGAAACTCGGATGAGGGGGTGTATGTGGTGGGGATATGGGGTAACCTCGGGAACGAGTGTGTATACAGTGGGAAACTGGAATGTGGGGTATATGGGGTGGGGAAGCGGGGAAACTCGGGCACGAGTTTTTATACAGTTGGACACTCCGATTGGGGTATGTATGGGTTGGGAAAACTGGGATGAGGGTGTGTATTTGGTGGGGAAGCGGGGAAACTCGGGCACTAATTTAAACGGGGAAACTCGGGCACGAGTTTTTATACAGTTGGACACTGCGATTGGGGTATGTATGGGGTGGGAAAATTGGGATGGAGTTGTGTATTTGGTGGGGAAGCGGGGAACTCGGGTACGAGTTTTTATAAAGTGGAACACTGGGATGTGGTTGCGTATGGGGTGAGGAAGCGGGTGACGGACAGGCACGTGTTTTATGGCCAGGTTTCGTGCAATTATATATCACTATCGTTGTTTTACGTTGAGGACAAGCGTACCGGAGATGCCCTCGCTGCTTGCAATTGTAACAGGAGCGTCGTTCCACGGCCTTTAACATCGGCCCCACTGTCCGGGGTTGTTTTGCGCTCGTCCGTCTAATGTTGGCCATGATTTCTGCTACATCATGTAGCAACTTGTTTTTTTCATTATTTGCATTTATTGACCGTATATATTCTCTATGTTCGCTGTAGTTTTCACTTTTCTCAACTTGCCTCATATAGCATCGCTCTTTATTATTTTTCGCGGCAGTTTCTAATTTCATAGCAATTCTCAGAGCGTCTTCTATCGTCGTTGGCTCTTTACTAGGATCCAGCGTTCGATATCCCAATTGTTCAATGCTTCAACAAAGCAATCTCGTGCAATTTCTTGTCTATGGTTATATGGGATTGTCGGGTATGCCAAACGCGTCAGCCGTTTAATATCGTGAGCCAATTCCGGTAGTGGTTCGTCTACTTTTCGAAGACGTTGTTTCAATTCAGTTTTATACGTGGTCGTTTGTGTTTCGGTCTGAAACCTGTTGGTCAGAGCCGTTACTAGCGAGTTGTAATCGGTTCTGGTATCTGGGTGAAGTTCACTCAGTACAGCTATTGCCTCGCCGCGCAAGCTGCACGCTAACTTGACTGCTTTCATTTCATTGTCCCAGTTATTTCCGTGTGCCGCGATACCGAATTGAACGAGATAATCATGCCAATTTCCATTTCCGTCGAAAGTACTTATTTCCACGAACTGACATGGATGTTGTTTATACTGGGACAAATTTACACCTTCCCGTGGTTGGTGTACGTGGGAGCCACTATCCTGTATCTTCGTATGATAACGTCTGGTGGATATGGACCTATCGCGTGTTATGACAGACATGTGACTTGGCGCATGTACCGGCTCGCAGTTACCTCGCAAGGGTAACGGACATGACTCGCTGTAACTAATTTTTCTACCGGGTTCTGGGTCATGTCGTATATTCGATTCAAGCCTCTCTAGAATTGAGTTCATCCGGGATTTTATTTCTTTTATTTCAGTTTTCAGAGACGTGATCTCCGCACGCAGTTCATTTTCGCATGAATGCTCATCACACGACTGCGCATTTTTCTCTAACTGAGTCAAGCGCCTATGGGCTATATATCCCCTGTCACTGGTTACCATATAACTAACTCCATCACCTGTAGTGACAGGTACATTGACATGGTTATTGGGAGAGAAGGTCGGTGCAATTGTTTTTGATCCGTGGGGGTCAAGGGGAGACATTCGACCTTCCCGAGTAGGGATGTACACATTTCCGGGGTCACCGTCGTCACTACATTCAAGAGACTCCATTTTATGAACTATATGTCGCAATTGTCTGGTTTGGGGTAATATGGGGACGGGGAAATGGGCCAGGGTGTAGGAAACATCGATTACGAACAGAAAATAGATTCCACTCACTCGCTCGCACTCCGCATTTCGCCGCAGTGCATATTACCAAGAGTGATTTTGTGTGTATTGCCCTATTGGAAATTCCGAAGTGGCTATGTGGACAGAGACGGCAATGGTAATTCTTGAAGCAACGTGAAGTACGTTTCGGCTCTACTGGTTTATGTTATATCTGCCACCGCTGCCACCAAATTTGTAACGTCCCTATGTCGTATCCGTCTTCAGCAATACGGTATAAACCATAATATTTCCTGTTCACGCAGGGGGTGGTAGCGGGCCCTCGTGAATCGGGGTATGGAAATTTAACGACTATATCTACTTGGCAATGAAAAGACGACAGTGACAAGATTTTAGTAACATCTGATATTTTGATAATAGTTCTAACATGCAGTATTACTCAACGTGTACAATTAAAGAGTGGTGACAAACTATGATAACAACGATGAGGGTGATCTGATTATGGACAGATAATGACTAATATGAGATGTACACATGGCAAGATACAAAAGCACAGCAGGCGACTGTGGGAGTAAGCAGACTCAAGAAAGGATATTAGCACATGTAAACACGGACTAGATTTATGCTAAAATCTAGCGGAAAATCACACTAACGCAAACCCAAGTCACGGTGGAGAATCACGAAGCTGGGGTTGTAAATAATGCTGGGTGGGGGAGTCACACAGCGGGGATCACGAAGCTGGGGGTGGGAATAATGCTGGGTGGGGGAGTCACACAGCGGTAGTCACGAAGCTGGGGGTGGGAAATAATGCTGGGTGGGGGAGTCACACAGCGGGGATCACGAAGCTGGGTTGGGAATAATGATGGGTGGGGGAGTCACACAGCGGGGATCACGAAGCTGGGGGTGGGAATAATGCTGGGTGGGGGAGTCACACAGCGGGGATCACGAAGCTGGGGTGGGAAATAATGCTGGGTGGGGGAGTCAAACAGCGGGGATCACGAAGCTGGGGGTGGGAATAATGCTGGGTGGGGGAGTCACACAGCGGGGATCACGAAGCTGGGGGTGGGAAAATAATGCTGGGTGGGGAAGTCACACAGCGCGGGAATCACGAAGCTGGGGTTGGGACTAATGTTGGGTGGGGGATCACACAGCGGGAATCACGAAGCTGGGGTTGGGATTAATGCTGGGTGAGGGAGTCACACAGCGGGGATCACGAAACTGGGGGTGGGAAATAATGCTGGGTGGGGGAGTCACACAGCGGGGGGTCAGGAAGCTGGTGGAGACTAATGTTGGGTGGGGAGTCACACAGCTGGGTGGGGTGGGGAGTAGTAGTATAGAGGGATTCAAAATGATACCACCTAACGAGGGTATCATTTCTCCACCCTATATACTACTCCACCACCCCCCGAAAAATCAAAAATTGGTTAACGAGGAAATTGTCTCCCACTAAAAATTGGACGTGAAAAAAAAAAACATAATGTTTTTCAGACAGTAAATTTAAGTATAGAGGGATTCAAAATGATACCACCTAACGATGGTATCATTTTATAACCCTCTATACTATTCCCACCACCCCCAAAAAATCAAAAAAATTAGTTAACGAGGAAATTGTCCCACCAACCACGAAATATTCAAAATTGGTGTCATAAATACATCATGTTTTTTTCACGTCCAATTGAACATATAAATTTAATAGGTTATAATAAAATATATAACAAATGGATAATAAAATACACAACGAATTGGACGTTTATAATGATTTGGATGAAGGATTTTACGCTGTTGTTTCTACAGTATTAAAACACGGTAAAATGACAATACTATGTGATATCGAATACATGAAATATCAGCGTAATTTATTACGCTGCGATAAAAACGTTGCATTTACAATATTAAACCGGCAATTATGTCGCCGGTGGTAAGTATCAAATATATAATGAAGCGACTAAATAGGATCGGAGAACACTACCGAAACATTATCAAACTAATTTTATAAAACAGTTTAAAAATCAAAGATTCGTTACGGATATGCGTTTCTACAATATCGCTTTTAACGAAGAAATTGGAAAATATTAGAAGAAATTGAAAATTATTGAACAGAACTAATTTATGTTATAATCACACCAAGCAGACGACAATGTTCCAATTACAGCGTGTTATGAACATGTAAATTAGGTGTCCATTTTATAGAGAGATTACACGATTACGTCTTCCAGGATGAAACATAAACACACTGTAATAGTGGTATCATTTTGAATCCTCTATACTACTGTAATATATACTATAAATTTTTTAATAACTGTGTTGAAGAACTTTACGAAGAATACGGGGGTTATAGTCCTATATATAAATCTATAAAATGAGAACACTAGGCGATATCGAATACATGAAATATCAGCGTAATTTATTACGCTCCGATAAAAACGTTGCATTTACAATATTATACCGACAATTATGTCAACTATACAAGAGGCAAATACAAACATTAGACGGATAGTGTGTATGGATATGAAACTAAGGTGTATTATATAAAAATTGTTAAAACCAAACACGATTCGTTTACGAATATACATTTCTACGATATCGCTTATAAAGATATTAATAATTTGTAAAAATTAAAAAAAAAAATAGCAAAAGCCTCCACTCGTGCACAACACCCCCAGCGACTGGGCAGATTTCTAGTCGGCACCCAGCCACTGGGGTGTTGGGACCTTTCTTAAGCCCACGCATCTGTTGGCTCACATTCTGGGTCGCCTTGAACCCCATTGCCAATTCCTCTATTAAGAGAAACCAGCGAAGTAAGACGAGCCTATGTGTGAATTTGGTTTCCGAAATTGCAAAGCTCTTAGGCAGAAATCTTTTAGGCCGGCACCTTTGAGCTACACAATTACATCGCCAAATACACACATATGCATAGACTGCTACCATTAAACAGACGAGACGGACGTCATACCGGATCAACAACATAGCACACACGAGATGAGACCAATTGTTGTAAGGTCAACACACATATATATATCATCAGTTTCCTATACAACATACAAATGGTGTGCATATTATAATTATTTATTAATACCTATTGGCGAAAGAAAACATGTGATGGTTCGTTATTTTGTTAATTTTATTAATTAATTTTATTTTATATTTTTTTTTTAATAATTTAAAGATGAACACTCCCTATTATTACATAGTAATTAATTTATGTTGTAACGACAATGTTTCAATTACACGGGTTATGGCCCATGCGTAAATTGATAGCCGAGGTAAACAGAGCCGATAATTCTCAGTGAAAAACACATGTTGTATAGGTATGTAAATTTGTTTACTGCACCAATATAATTTTGAAAAAATTAGGAAAATTATAAAATTAAGAATTTTTTTTTTTTTTTTTAATTAAATTATTATTTTTATTTTATTTTTTTTTAATTATTTTTTTAAATTTTTTTTAATTATTTTATAATGGTGCTGTAACATTTCCTCCGACTTTATTTCCAAGTTTTACCCTAAATTTATCCCAATCAGTACACTCAATTTTTGGCATGGTGGCGCGCGCCTTGATCCTTATATCATTTTTTAATTCTTCATATCTCCCCATTTCTTCCACCACGGATTCAAACTCTAAATTTGATATTTTCTTATCGGCCAACGCTTTGGACACCATAACGTCGATGCTATTTTTCTTAGACCTAGCGAGAACGGATATTCTATCATGTTTTCTACTTTTTTTCTCGAGTTTTCCACCCGCCGCCCTAATTACCATACAAGTGTTCCAGATAAAACGGTAATTCCACTCAAAACCCCTGCAAGTGGAATCATTACAATTGTAGATAGCGTTGCAGCAGTCCCCGCCCCACACAACACAGAAACACTTGCCAGAACCGTACTAGATGCTTCAGCTATGTTTGCCGCGCGCCTATATTTATTAGAGTGTCTTTTTCTATTTGCACATTCTCTAACTAAAATATCCTGCATAGCGACGATATTATTCAACCTAAAATCTGAACTTCTTTCGTTAATTGGATACAGTGTTGGTGGAGTGGTATTGAGAGTTGAATACAGTGTTGGTGGAGTGGTATTGAGAGTTGAATACAGTGGTGGTGGATCGGTATTGACAATTGGAAGCGGTGATTCGTTCATAGTTAAATTTATTTCAATATATTAGTATTTACACAATAAGTTCAATTAACAATGAGACAATAGTGGAAGAACTCTCTGAGTCACCGATTTTCGTAACAAAGTTAATAACACTACCTTGGGAAAGTCTAATTCGATCATCACCGGAGAACGAAACCACCGTCGAACTATCTCCAGAGATTTTAGTGACTCCAACCCCCCGTTCTTCCCCATCTACTACAATATTTATCGCGACCGCGCCCACAGGTTTACCATTAGCATTAACCGAGCAGACCGCCATTTGGATAACTTCACCTGCAGCTGTCATAGTGTATCCCCCATATTTATTACTCGCTTTGGCACCGAACGAATATTCATAGTGCCCCACAACCAATGGGCCCCGCTTCTCAGCCCAAACTGTTATGACACGTTTTGGTGTTTTCATTGTTTTCACTATTCCGGCAAGCGCATTGTTGCGTTATATGCCTCAGTACGAATCTCATAAGAGGCCTCCTCAAGAGCTTTGGTCGTGGCTATACGATCATGTTTCAGTTTATCGGTTATTTTTTCATCTAGTTCAGTAAGTGTCGCTTCTCTGTTGATAGAGTCCTCTGAGCGCAACGCATCATAAGCCTCCGTAATGGTTGCCTGGTGGTCTTCTAAGGCTTTATCAATACCCGACCGGGTCTCTTTTTGAAATTCGGTTATTTTTTCATCTAGTTTAGTAAGTGTCGCTTCTCTGTTGATAGAGTCCTCTAAGAGCAACACCCTATAAGCCTCCGTAATATCCGCCTGGTGGTCTTCTAGGGCTTTATCAATACCCGTTCGGACTCCATCAAGATCAAACCGGGTCTCTTTTTTAAATTCGGTTATTTTTTCATATAGGTCAGTAAGTGCCGCTTCTCTGTTGAGAGAGTCCTCTGAGCGTAACGCCCCATAAGCCTCCGCAATGGCCTCTTTGTGATCTTCTCGGACCCCCTCAACCCCGACCTGGTCTCTTTCATAAATTCGGCTATTTTTCATCTAGTTCGGCAAGTGTCGCTTCTTTACTGTGAGATTTCTCTAAGCGCAACGCATCATAAGCCTCCGCAATGGCCTCTGCAAGGTTAGACTGGTGGTCTTCTCGGACTTTATCAATACCCGACCGGGTCTCTTTTCGAAATTTGGTTATTTTTTTATCTAGTTCAGTAAGTGCCGCTTCTCTGATGAGAGAGTCCTCTGAGCGCAACACCTCATAAGCCTTCATAAGGTCCGCCTGGTGGTCTTCTCGTGCTTTTCTCAATACCCGACGTGGCCTCATTTCGAAAATCGATTATTTTCCCGTCTAATTCAGCAAGTGTAGCTTCTTTGCTGAGAGAGTCTTCTAAGCGCAACGCATCATAAACCTCCGTAATGTCAGCCTTACGGTCTTCTCGGGCTTTATCAATCCCCAACCGGGCCTCTTTTCTAAATTTGGTTATTTTTTTTTACCTAGTTCGTTTAGTTCCGTATGCGTTTCTTCACGACTTTTGTGTATTCACAGCCAGGGCATATTCTCTAAGTTGTGATAGTAGACTCTTGTGAATCTCGTCCGTGGCCCTCGATATAGTTCTATTAATCAAGGCCTTTGTTTTTGGGTAGTTAAAAAGTCGCCCTCTGTCGGATGAATCCCCTTCTGCAGGTTCCAAATTATTTGAATTTGTCACCCAATCGGAAGAACTACCTGGTCCGTATATACTCATAATGTTGATAATATATATTACGAACATGCGTTTAATTCTAATTTTCTTAAAATTAATTAATTTGAAATTTCTAGGACGACCGAAATCGGGTAATCGTTCTTCAACTCTGCCCTTTATCATCAAGAATATAAATCTTCAACTCGTGGATGTGTCCCGATTCCAAAACTTTCATCTCTGGGTGGGAAGTCTAACGTTACAGTCTCACCATAGAAACAATCGCTGGCGGGCACAGTTTTCAGTAATGTGCTGGGGATCCGTCTATCGTGTTGTACGATGTGTTCACCCGATCCAGGTGCACCCTGAGAGTTTTCGTGAAGGTGAAGTCCACCGGTTATCACCGACGTACTCACCCGGGGTAAACACTCCTTTGTTTGAGGAGTATGTCTCTCTAAAACCGAGTTGAATACCCAACCCCGGGGAGACCACTACCTTATTATCACTGCTGATGGTCATTGTTGCGAGCCCGGTAGCATTCGATACTGTGAGGTTGATTATACCGTCAAGCTCTGAGTTGACAAAATCTTTTGAGCTGTCTTATTCCCCACAGTCCGTGAGGCAGCTTTACTTCTAATTGTAGTCCATCCTTCACATAGTAAAACCATTCGCTCTTCCCCACATTCTGCCATCCAACCGTGAAGGTGATTGATCTAAGGCCTACCCGGCGTTTTCCGCAGCAGTTGTCTATTAATTTTTGAAGTTCACAACTCCTTTTTGAACATTAGTTATAGTAGCAAACATAATAATATCTTTCAATGGATACCAAAGCATTTAGCTTTAACTCTAATGTAAAGTACGCGGTCGGAGGTAAATACACACAAAAAAGACGTTGTTAACCGCCTTGTACACCCACCGTAACGGTTAGAGCCGGACAGTGGCTTTGCCACCAACTTCCCTAACATCTTTGAACAATATAGGTTGCCCAAGATTACTACGATGGAGGTGGTGGTAAACGGCTGGAAAGCAACACCGATGCAGTTTTGGCAGAACCAAATAAATTTCGCTGTATGGTGCGCAACAGCCGGGTGTGGAGTTTTCATATAAAGACCATCTGACATCCAAGAATGTCATGCTCCGAAGTGTCTACAACTTTTCACGTGTATTATACTATTAGGAGGATTCTCAAAGAATAGGTATTTCACTACCTCAAGACGACGCCTGGGATCCCATTTAACCAACATATAACCGTATGGCCTTTGAAAGACTGTGTAACGAATTTTACGTTTCAAAAGACGCGGACTGGAGACAGAAAGCATTTCCTACCAGCACCGGCCTCGGGGACGTTCTCTATTCACGGCCAGTCCGGGAATTGGACACAGACTGATTTTAGACACGATCACTCCGGTGACCACATCGTCAGTCGGAACGCCGGGAATTTTGACCCCGCGACTATGACTTTCGGGACGGAAGTGTCTGGAGGTCGGCACTGTGGCGTGTTTTCTTGTAAAATGTTACCTCCGAAACGGGCTCACGTCGATTACATACAGCAGGCTGCTGAGGTTCAGGACGCGTGGGGTACATTTATGTTAGATAAGGGTCTAGGGTTCACGCAGGCCGGGGTTACTCGCGTCAACGACTCCATTCGCACGTACGTCTGGGCCATTCTCGGCGCACAAAAACAAACTCGCAGTTCTATACTGGGCATGGGAACAGCGTTTTGATGCACAAAAACAATTTTTGGCACTTGTAGAGGACGCCATCTCCAGCTAGGGTGGACCTGGAGAAGGCGATCCAGAATTATCAAGACGTTTTACAGAATGCCAGCACCCCAGTAGACTATGTATTTGGAATAGGTCTTTATATGGCGCCGAGCAATATGATACTACGAGACGACCCGGTTGACGGTTACAATAATCATATCGTAATCGCCACCGCCAATCAAAAAATCGGCACAACGGTAACGTGAACACGGATATCAATCAAGCGCACCCCCAACAGTGGAACCGATTTCATAAAACACAAAATGGATACACCTCCCCCAATTCGTAAATCGAACCCAGTACCCCCAATTCGTAAATGGATGCACCATCGAGTTCCATCAACAGACCAATCGCGATTGGAGAAACACCAATCATCAACAATGTTGAAATTGGAAGCACAACACACGAGGAGGAGAAATTGGGGCTCGTCATCGCCCTCGTGGCGATCGGATTATTTACGCTTTGGTTGTAGGAACTCTCTGGCGAAGAATAGTAGGAGACCGGCGATTGCCACGATTAAAGCCCAGGTATTTTTGGCTAGCCATCCGGCCGTTTTTGATAATATAGATAGCAAGTAAGAAACGATACTTCCGATCAGTCCAGGTAGTGCGGCAGCCGCCTTTCCAGCTAATTTAGCTAGAAGACTGGCGAGGGCTTTTAGTTGTTTTTTTACCCACTCCTTGGCTCCACCGGATGGAGCGGGTGCTGGTGCTGGTGCTGGTGCTGGAGCGGGTGGTGGCGCCGCACCACCAGTGAAAGCTAGAACTATGGTCGATATAGTCATGCCGATAGCAACGAGGATGCTTGCTATCGTGACGCCCTGCTCTCTGAACAGAGTGCGAAGACGCTCACCGAGTGTCGTCTCTCGTGCAGGACCCTCGAGATTGATTCGCGGATCGACTTATTTGTGTGCGGAGAGCCTCACGGTTAGCCGAGGCGGCCTCCAAGCGAGCTTCTCTTTCATCCGCAAAGACCGCAGGAGTTTGTTGATCCGCTCGGTAGATTCTCTATCGTCACCGGCTTCCTCCAGTTTTTCTTTCTTCTAGCGCGATATGTTCATCCAGCGCCGTGAGTTTGGAGAGGTTAAATGGACCAGTTCGCCCCGGACCGTTTGTAGAGCCTTATCGAGTCCACGGAGTTCTCGAAGAGGTAACGGTGGGTCATCGTTGAGTAATTTTCCCCAATTGTGATTGCACGCTGAACGTGGTCTCCATCGTGTTAATAACGTCGGTGGCTATTTTAGGGACCTCGCTGAGATCAACCGTTTCTATCGCGGTGGCCGTCTTCGCTATAGTTTCGTCGGTAGACTGTAGGGCCTCTACAGCGCGGGCCGGCACAATTGTTTTACCACGCGTCCAATCTGGAAATCCTAGTTCGTTCTTTATGATTTCGCCACCGCCCCGGTTTCCGCAATGGTGTTTAGCGATAGGGGTTTACCGGTATCGTGTTGATTATTGGGAGATTTGATGATTTTAGTCGCAACCTACCATGCATATCCAATTCGAACTTGGAGTAGTCGCGACCGACAGACGGGACCAGACCGATTTCTGACAAATTGTTGTAGTAGTCGTTTACAGCTCCCTCAAGTAATTCCTGACTTTGACCAACGCTGCTGGTAGCGCCACCTATTTCCCCCTAATTGTGATTGGATTGGAACTCGGAGTCTCTATGAAGGGCGTTTCGTTTATCATCATCATAATCATCGACGAAATCGTCTCTGCCATATTTTATCCATGTTAATATCGTAATCAGCCATCTATATAATTTTCTTAAAATTAATTATATTCTATTAAAGACAAAACCATACGGGTTTAATAGTTTCAATAATTTTGAAAAAATTAATTATGTCTTCGAGTCAATACGGTCGCAAAACTCAATCCATTACCGCAGACTGCGTGAGCCCCTCGGGGCAAAAGGCGTGAGACAGAGTGTCCGTTATTACGAACAACCCATCTACGATCGACCAGAACCAGCAGCTCTTAGTCCGCTTACCCCAACCTCGGAGCTAACGACGTCATTGTTCCCTGGTCTGTTTCGCCTCGCTTTCACTATTTCGCTAACATCGACGGACGCGGACCGAACCGTAGTTCAGAACCTGGGTCGCGCCATCGTCAAGAAGACCATGATAAAGATTTCTGGTAATGAGGTGATGTCGATCGACGACAGCGACGTCTACCATTGCTATCAGGACCTGTGGAAGACGTCACACGAGCTTGAAAAAGCTGTCTATCAAGGTATTGACACCAGCAAAAATAAAAACGTAACCAAAACTTAGAATCGGGGCTGCTAACAAGGCAGATAACAACGCGAGTTGACAACGCTTGGTCGCGGCGCTTACGGCAACCGCTTCTACATTCCGCTCGACTTTGAGTTGCTAGAGGTCACATGCCCTACTATCAGAGTGCTTTGGCTGACCGCCTCGAATACGAACTAACGTTCAACGACTACGGCCGAGAGTTCTCATAGCCACGACCAGTTATCGACGTATACGATCGATAATGTTTCGCTGGAGTACGACATGGTCACGATGCCCGAACTAGCGCGTTGATCAGAACCCAGTACGCCGGGCGCGTTGCCATACTTTACGACCGAGTTCTTCGCCATCGCAAGATGCCGAAAAACAAAAGCGACACATTGTGGAATATTAACGTCAACGTACCCGCCCGCTCGATGAAAGGTATACTGTTGTTGTTCGAGGATGCTCGGTTCGCGTTCGGTGCTAGAAAAACCGACAGATTCTATAACCCCACAAAAATCACGAAGGTAGAGGTGACGATCGAGGGAGTCCCAATCAACTCTACAGCGCGGGTCTTCGCGCGCCCAGCAGTGGGATGAAGTAAGAAAGCAGTTTGCTGCGGATCTAAGCGCTCTCCGGAGGTTGCAGCAGTTGCTAAAGACCTGCATCTCTCGGCCGTCTCCCTCGCGGAGTTCCTGAATACCAAATACGCGTTATGGCTAGACATGCGAGCCAGCGACGATGACCAAATACACGGTAGCGGACGCCAAGTTGAGAACGCTAGTGAGGGTGTGACGATCCAGATAACCAAAGAGGCGGACGGAGCCGGGCCATTGAACGTGTACTTATATATAATTACAGACGCACAACTCAACATCGAAGATGGTCGATACGTATCAGCGATCTACTGATTTAATAAAAAAATCATCTAACGATTTATTAATACATAATTTTGAAAAAATTAAGAAATCTAGCAATCAATACCAATTCACGATTGGAGATGCTCACTCCGCCATAATGTGGCAAGACAGGATGTGGAAAAAAACGGTTTTCATCCTCAACTTACTCGAGGGATCCTACCGCGATGCCTTTCGTCACATTGTGATCCTATGTCCCACTGTGCGACACAACGATACTTATCAGCGGTGCCCGTGGATATGGACCGGACCCTGAGGTATACGTTATTGACCCCGGTGATAGGCTTCACGATTGGTTGCGTGGTTTATACCAAATATTTCAGGGCGAGCCCACCCTATACGTGATTGACGATTGCTCAGCCAAGGCGGCGATGACCAAAAAGAAGGACATGCTCTCCGAGCTCGCATTTTTCTGGCCGCCATGCGAGGCAAAGCGTATGGATATCCACTCAAAAATACAACGCCGTCCTCAAGGATCTGCGCGAGCAAACGAAATGGGTCGCCCTCTTTCACTGCAAGGACCGAGACTCATTCGATGACTGTCTTCGAGAGAATGACGTTATCCCAACGCGCGAGGAGCGCCTGGAGGTTCGACAGATACTTTCGAAAACTAAGCACGCCAAGCTTCTGCTAAAGACTGATCAACCAACTGCTTATAAAGTTATCAACTAAATCTAACGATTTTGAAAAAAATAGGAAAATTAGGAAAATTGCAAAGTAATAAGCTATTGCAATGCTTAGCAATTGCTGAACAATGCTTAGCAATTGCTGAACAATGCTGAACAAATACTGAACAATGCTTAGCAATTGCTGAACAATGCTTAGCAAATGCTGAACAAATGCTGAACAAATGCTGAATAATGCTGAACAAATGCTTAACAATGGTTAACAATGTTAACAATTTGGTGCTCCGCTGCGAGCTTTGTTGCGACATAATGGTGATCATAAGTATCGGGTGTGTGCGCATTTATTATTTAATAATTTTGAAATATAAATAAATATGTTAAAGTTGATGAGACTTGTTAGAATAGTTAAATTAATTTTAAGAAAAAATGAACTGCGACGAACTTCTCGATCAGCTAATAGAAGAACCTCAACTCCGACTGCCAACAATAATGATCCGACAGAGCAATCGGGATCTGGGTTGAGTGCACGACTCCGAATGAAAATGAAAATGCGGCGCGACGAGAGCGGCTAGCTGCGCTGGTTGCTGGGGGGACAATCGGAGCAATTATCTCGGTAGGCGTCTCTCAGTTTTTCAGGTGGATAAGATGTCAGATGCGGAGATCGATAAAATGTATGCGCGATACGAATCCAAATTGGGAGCAGAGATGACAAAAACTCTTGGATCGGCGGCGTATTCATTTGTACGCTACCGCCGTTAGTAGACTTCTCCCTATACCAAACACTGCGGGGGTTGATTGATGATCTAGATTACTGACCCTTTTATAGGACACACTCTTAGAACGGCATGCTGCTCAATTTATCACAAGTTTGGAATGTACTTAGCTCCACTAACAACCGCGTTGACCACGGGTAAACACTGTCAATTTGGACATATATGCCCACGAACTATAAGCTCTAATATTAATATTATGATGACACAAGACACACCCACGAGAGTGACGGAGTTGAACCAGATTGCTCCAAACACAATCGAACCAGAGTGTTACTCCGCCACTGGATGACATACCGCATATAAAAAATCCCAAAAGACAGGCAGCTGGGCGGGCGGCGGCTGCCACCCGAAAAGTTAAACAAGATAAAATACTCGCCGAGCTTCGAGAGGCTAAACTCCAATCGAGATTGGGGACGGAGACAGCAAAACATCTGAATACAGAGTTGAGTACAACAACACCCCCAATTCACGAATTGGAAGCACACTCAAATTCAAAGAATTTGTCACCCAATACCAACTACCGTTGGAGTAGGGCGAATCCGATTGAACCCAAATTCGTGAATTGGAGTTGGGTTGTTGGTGGTGGTCTGGCAGTTGTTGGTGCCCCTGTGCGTGTGGAAATACCAGAAAAAACAACCAGCCAGTGTTCAGAAGAAAGTTACTAAACACCAATCATCAACAATGTTGAATTTGGATGCGCCCCATTTAAACATTGATCGCGACCCATTTTATATGCAATAATTATAACAATGGCTGAACAAGATGGTAAAATGTTAGTGAATGCGCTTTATCACGCTGTGGTGATATCGGGGGTTTGGTTTTCAGTATCGGGTATGCTCGACTATCAAAGATGGCCCTAGGAGGAACCGCTCCCAAATTGGACTTTACTGTGAGAGACGTAGGGCTCGCGACCTTAGATGTAGCGGCCGCAGTTTGGACCCGAGATTATCTAGTTAAAGCTGGAAATTCTACCAGTTAATATATGGAAATAAATGGCTTCAATCGCAGTAATAGTAGGTGTGCGCTTGTAAACGCATTGGCGTTCAGCGGTTAGCAACTTTATATTCTCTAAAATGAAAAGCTCGAACGTGGATGAGGACGTAAGCGTCATGATTTAGCTGTAGAACAACTCAATAGCGCAAAGGAAGCATGGTCGAAAAAACGAACCGCCCATCTGGACTGGGTCAAATGAAGAGCTTCGCCGCGAAAATCACGCCGCGCAAACTTTTCAGAACGTTGAAGAAGCCAACCGCGAGTACGCGCTGGCATAAAACCGCACAAAAGTCTCGATCCAATGGAATCCCGAGCCCCAACTTTCAGATTTCTATGTACCGTCAGAGCCCCAAAAGGACCGCGAGATCGCGTTCATCATCGTGGGATGGGTGTGGTGGGTCTCGCGGCTATTATATTCAATCGAGATTTTAAATTAATTAATTAAAACATTTTTAATTTTATAAATATATATAGACGATGTTAGTTGACGAACTTTATAACGCTATGATTGATGTAGGCTTTACACTGCCCAAAAACATCGTTTACCTGGTGCAAATGAGTATGATTCGTCTGGCCCGAGATTGTCTCGAGGACGAAAAAGCGGCCACCCTTTTCGCAAAGCGGATGTTAGATTCCTCCCAATCGAGATTGGATGAATTAGATTTCCCTCTCCTGTTCCAACCCAAACGCGATTGGGGCTGCAGCGAAACTTCCAACAAAGGTTTATTATTAACGACGCAGTTACCGGACGAACTGGCGAGGGCATGTTGGAGATTGTCCGATATATTAGAATACTTCGCATACGATGAAACACGCGCAAACTTGATACCAAACTAACGCGCAAGCTGTCGAATACATACTATAGTCCAACGCGGCTACTGGAAGGGACTGCGGCCATCAAGAACCTCGCGCGGCGACCAAAGGTCAGAAAAGAAAACGCTGTCAAGGAATGGCTCAAGAAGCAGGCCATCTGGCAGATCTATTTACCCGCGCCTCACAATATTCCGCGCCCGAAATTCGACGTGCCGGTGCCGAACCAAGGTTCACCAAGCGGATCTCCTGTTTCTCCCTCACGATCGCGTCGGTCGCAAAACGTACAAGTACGCACTGACAATCGTTGACGTAGCGAGTCGTTACAAGGGGGCTGAGCCGTTGGCCCACTAAAGAGTCTAAGGAAGTGGCCGAGGCTCTTTCCCGAATATAAAAGAGGAGTCCTCTCAAATGGCCGAATCTTCTCCAGGTCGATCCCGGCGCGAGTTCATGGGCGCGGTCTCTCATCTATTGTCTAATGCATAAAGTTTCTATCAGACGCGGCCGCGTCAACATCCACCGGGACCAGGGGATCGTGGAACGCTTCAATCGAACCTGGCTGAGAGACTGTTCGGACACCAATACGCCAAAGAACTTGTAGACCCCCATTCACGGTCGACCGAGTGGGTGGCCAGACTGCCCGCCGTGGTCTCCGCACTGAACGGAGAGGTGACCAGATTGATAGGTAAGAAGCCTGTAGATGCTATCAAGTTTAAAAGGGTGGACGAGCAAGCCCTCTGCCGTCTCGCCGGGCGACCCGTTGGTTTTAGAGGAGCAGCGGCTTCCATCAGATATTGACGTCCGGTACCTCTATCAACCTGGGAGAGCTCGAAGGTGGCAGCCGCCGCGCGACTGATCCAGTGTGGTCTCTCAATGTATATCATCTAGATCGATCTATTACCAAACCCGATGAGCCCGTGCTCTACTATTTGGATGATGGGCCATCTCGAGGGTTTGTTCGCGAAGAACTTCTTATAGTGTCTTCTGACACCCAGCTACCCCCGATTACTTAAATCAATAGAGGTTCTGTATGTATTCCGTCTGGTAACACGCGTCTTTTTATCGTAGTATGCCGAGAGTCTAATTTTTGTTGACAGTACGTTTTCATAACGCCGTCTTTCATTTTAAATCCTCTATTTTGTGCTACATCTATAATGTGTTTTCCATCTTCTGTAGTTTCACTTAGTACTCGTTTATATCTATCCCAATTTAAATTGTTAGTTCTCTTGGACATTCCTTTCGCAGAGTTTTTATTAATTTTAATTTGTTCCAAATTATCTTTAGTGAAATTAATTTTTACTACAAAATAACACTTACTAGATAACGCTATCGCCCTATCCCCGCTAAATTCCATTTTGAAAAGTCCGGGCTCTCTCTTTCGTTTCTCCATTTATCCCAAGCCAACCATTTATTTTTTTCTTTTTCAAACTCGTCTAGTAAGTTAGGTCTAATCAATTCCTCTATCGTTTTTCCACTAACTCCTATTACATACTATCTGTATCCATCTGTATTAATTCAAAGTCTTCTCTTTTTATGTATTTATCTAGAAATTCGTAGTAAATTCCAACATTCTCAATTTAGCTAGTTGATAAACGCTATTCACAATGGAATGGTCCTCTTTAGCGCACACCTGGGTTTTCTTGAAGATATTTCGTACGCATATCCTATCTCTTCCAAATCATCAAAATACGCGGATCTTAATGCTTTGTCAACACAGGTTTCGTCTCGCGTATATGTCGTATTTAAATGTCTCTCCGTTGCCTCTATATTTTTCCACAACACGAGTTTCCTAATAATTTCATTATGTCGGCTACTGGTTTCTTATTTGGTTCTACATCGCCTGTTCGTCTTGCGGCTGTAACTTCTTTTGCGAACCATTCGAAGGGTTTTACCTAATATAATCTATAACACGATGAAACTCCCGTTATTTCTAGGCCGTGTTTTAAATACCATTTCAACAGTGGCGCGTACAGCAATACTTTAGTGGCGGTCATAGATCCCACCAATTTTCTTCCATTTCCTCTAGTTCTTCCAGTATCTTCCAAATAATTTTAACATGTGTGTGGGAACTTCATCAACCTCTACTTCTCTGTTTATAAATATTGGGGTCATTTCAGAAAACTTATGTTTTAAGTTGTGTGGAACTTCTATATCCACCTCCGCAAACCCAAACCAGTCTCCAGATAAAACTCTTTTACAAAACTTTTTAATATTTAGGGTTATGTGGGGTATCATATGGTGTATAGTTTCTCTCCCACAGGCATCTCTTATTTAACGTAGATAAATATAACGCGTTTGCATCGTACCCCAAAACAGCCTTGCAAGGTTTGTTAATTTCATTTGATCTAATATTTGAAACACCAGCTTCTGCATATCGTGTAAATACTATTGATGGACCACCAACTAGAGCGTCCTTCATCATTTCGTATGTTTCTTCTTTTGGTGCATATAGAGCATCCTCCGGTATAATCGTCTTTGAAGATTTTTGTTCTTTAATGGTTCCTCTCAATAAATATTGTATAGCCACACTCGGTAGTGTTACCGCATCTTTGAAAATATCCACACCTCTGTGTTTATAAAATTCACACATTTTTTCCACCGCTTCTAGGAAGTAACGGTGCTACATCTAAATCGTTATAATATTTCAACAACTCTGAAAGTTTTCATATTATTTTCTTCGAAAATTCTACGACATTTACTTAATTCTGTTTTCATCTATTAACAATTTTCCCAGATAGTTTGGAATACCAATTCTCTATATCGGGTAGTCCTGGGTAATCCAGTTTGTCTGGAGAATCGAACCATCATAAGGAAAGAAAGATTTCTGTCCTTTGCAGTCGTAGGCTTTTTATCCAACTATCGTAACTTACACCAGGTCCTAGATAAAGTATTACATCAAGAAATCTAAATTCTGGAGTAAATAGAAATATTGTTGCGTTTGCACGTTTTCCGACCATTACTTTCTTTGTTGTTGCAGATAGTTCACCTACTAAATATTTCTTTATTAGGTTTATATCGTACTTACTGCTGTTAAAACCCATAACCGGTACTTGCTCTATCCACTGTTCGATCTTAGCGATTTGGTTTTGGTTTTTTTTACTTAAATGTTCTGTATTAAACCCATATCTTGACACACTTCTTCTCTTATAGCTTTTCCCCTGACTTTCAAATCTTCTACAAATTTTTTCTATAAGTTTTGCAGGATCTTTATCACAAATATGAGTTACTGTTCCTGAGAAATTATCTCCTATACTAACACTTACCGGAACGTGCTCAGCTTCGTACTCTAAACTATTACCGGTAGTTTCAACTTCTGACTGGAGATATGCCTCAAATCGTATACTATCTGATATGGATAAAGAGTAGTGTCGCAACGTCTTTATATCTTTACCCGTTCTTTGGAATTCACATTCCCACATAACTACTAGGTTGAATTCTTTGCTTTTTCTAATAAAATGTATCTCTTCTTCATAGTGGATGCGCGTTCTCTTTTCTATGCTTTGCATGAATCTCACACCCGTGCCAGTAACAGCCGTGATATTGATATACGGTATTGGTTTCTGGACAGTATCCATCTACCGGAGCTCCTAAAATCCATCTTTCACCTCCGTGTCCGCACTGTTCGTGGTGAATTGTGAAGAATTCCCTCCCGCTTTTCCACAGAATACATCCAATCGATCGCCCATAACTGTTAGAACCTTTTGGGTAAAACGCTTTCTCGAACGACGAACGCGGGCGCTCTAAATAATTACCATCACATATTAACTTTTGTCTCACCTCTCATACATGTTGGTCCGTGTTTCTTCATATTACTCGCTGTCGTGAATTTCTGTTTGCAATTATCGCAGGCGTAAATTTTAGATAGGTTTTTAAGGTTTTTTATCAGAAATGCGTGATTATTAAACAGTCCTATTGTCATTGGTTTATTACCTATTTCATTATAGTGCGCTGGTACCTTTTTCAACCACCATACATTACATTCGGTGGGTTGATATACTTCTATACCGATTTTAAAAAAACTCTTCAACCTTTTTCAGATCTGAAAAAGGATTGGTGAAACCACATTACTACCAAAATATTGCTTACTAAGTTCTTTCGCCTTTTCTGTACATCTGTCGGGTCTTTTATCTGTCATATGCATAGCTAGACACCTGAACAGACAAAGGTCGTCATTATACTTATCTAAAGAATACATACCTTTTTTATTCTTCAGCCATTTTGGAAGTTCTCCTCCTGCCGCTTCTTTGGATTGTAGTCCCAAATCTATTCCCCTACTACCCTGTATTAGCTTTACGAAAACCTCTACCCATCTTACAAACTTCACATTTGTATTCGGTCTGTCTATTTTTATCGGACATTATTCGTGTTTGCTCCTTATCTGACAGCCATTTTTAATGGTTTTCATTGATGATAGTGGTTCGCTGCCACCGAGATTTTTGTGAAATATATAGTTTTAGGTTTTTCCATTTTTAATTCCTCCATATGTTCTAGCTTGTAAGAATATGAATATCTCAAATAAAAATTGGTTGTTAGATACGGAGCTAGTTTATCGGACATGCGTTCAGACTCGTTAATGTTTATGTTTTTACGAAAGGATAATGTAACTACCCGTCTTCCATTTTCTACCTTTTCCAATGTTTCATCGTGAGCCCCCAATATTTCTTCACCTTTTTCCACTATCGCGCGAACTATAGATTTTTTCTTATTATTTTGTTATTGGGCTTTTGTCTCAAATTATTGGTGCTTGAAGGTAATTCTTTAGAATTATTACACTAGCCTTAGCTCCGCAATACTTTCTTTTTGAATTCTGTTACCAACTTCCTCCGCTAGTGAGAGGTCTTTAAATGCCCCTCTTTTATAGGCGCGGGTAAACCGCTTCATAAACGCCTCATTCTTTGTGACATTTATCAGCTTTGTCAACCCCCTAACTCTCAACCGTGTACTATAAGTAATCCCTAGAGATTCGGCTTCTCTTCTCAAACTTTCTATTTCTGATCTAGTTTCTGACGTTATCATATTTTCTGTAAACGCCTCATTCTTTGTGGCATTTATCAGCTTTGTCAACCCCCTAACTCTCAACCGTTTACTATAAGTAATCCCTAGAGATTCGGCTTCTCTTCTCAAACTTTCTATTTCTGCTCTAGTTTTCTGACGTTATCATATTTTCTGTAAACGCTCATTCTTTGTGGCATTTATCAACTTTGTCAACCCCCTAACTCTCAACCGTTTACTATAAGTAATCCCTAGAGATTCGCTTTTCTTCTCAAACTTTCTATTTCTGCTCTAGTTTCTGACGTTATCATATTTTCTGTAATATACTTTTGTATAACCTATAAAATTTATATGTTCAATTGGTCTTGAAAACATTATGTTTTTTTCACTTCTAATTGAATATAAACATAAACATATACATATATAATGGAGTGTGAGACTTGTTGTAAGACGTTTACGCGTAAAGAATATCTACGAAGGCATCTAGCGAGACGTAGAAAAATTCCTTGTGTCCCCCCGCAATTTCAATGCCCCAGATGCCCTTGTAAATTCATTAGTGCCCAAACTCTTTGTAGACATAAGCAACTACACTGTCAGGTGGCTACAGGTGAACGTGGTAGACTAGAGCTGGTAGAAATTAGTTGCTGATCTGCGAAATAAATTATCTATATTGGAGGATAAAAATGGGGTGTTGGAATATAAACTATCACTCGTGGGCACATTTAAATCAGAAACTTATTAAAGATAAATTCATAAATTGGTGTCAAAAATAAATCCTTTTTAAGACTATTGTTTTATATGTTCAATTGGACGTGAAAAAAACATGATGTATTTATGACACCAATTTTGAATATTTCGTGGTTGGTGGGACAATTTCCTCGTTAACTAATTTTTTTGTTTTTTTGGGGGTGGTGGGAATAGTATAGAGGGTTATAAATGATACCATCGTTAGGTGGTATCATTTTGAATCCCTCTATACTTAAATTTACTGTCTGAAAAACATTATGTTTTTTTTTTTCACGTCCAATTTTTAGTGGGAGACAATTTCCTCGTTAACCAATTTTTGATTTTTCTGGGGGGTGGTGGAGTAGTATATAGGGTGGAGAAATGATACCCTCGTTAGGTGGTATCATTTTGAATCCCTCTATACTACTGGAGTCGCACAGCCGGGGGTCACGAAGCTGGGGTTGGAATCATGACACATAGCTGAATGGGGGGGGGGGGGCACGCAACAGCAAGGACGCATGACAATGGAATTGGGATCACCTAACAGGGGTGGGAGGGGGGCACGAAGTTAGGGTGTGGCGTCACACAGAAGGGGGTTCCATGAAGCTCAAATTGGGAATCGTATCGCAATGGGGAAAAAGTGGGTGGGGTAATGGGATATTGGCATTATTATGGTTCCAGCCAATATTAATTAATCAATAATGTCAGACTGACGTTCAAATCATCACATCTCACGACTAACGGACCATTGGTAACATCGTCGGTGAGTAATGTTTAAGGGGGGGGGGGGATCTTTGAGCCTTGGGAGTTCTGAGACGCGAGTTGCGTCTCGAGTTGCGTCGCTCGGGACAAAGTCGCCAACTGACAGATTTCACTCCTATTTATAGGTGTTGGCAGGCCGAGTTGGACAAGTTCCGTGACTTACGGAACTTGTCCAACCTCCCGCATAGTGATTGGCTGGATTGTATGGACGGAATATTCCGATCAGACACGAGCCAAAACAAGCACAGCCAGTAAACATGGCGGCTGCATTCAACACACACAGGAAATGCCAACAAACTATTGTGAATTATAACGAACTAAACAAGTTTCCCTACTGTGTGAAGACAACAATCATAAACTATTGGCAAGTGTGAACATTCAGGCATGCATCTGAGATCGTGGTAAGTTGTGTGCACAAAATGACAGACGTGTTTTGTTGTCCAAAATGTGTGATAAATTCGAAGCGAGGAATACGCAATACACAAGTGTGTATAGCGATGCTTCGCTGGTTGGGTCGCTTCACTATGTTTGTTTACATGAATAAACACATCTCGGACCGGTCTGGCGGTCCGAGGTCCGAGAGTGCTTATTCGTGTAAACAAACCGTTCAGAGGTTTACATTAAATTTGTATATAATCACGTGGTCGTGTTTCGGCCAATGAGAATGACTGAAATACTTAGTCATATAATAATAGGCATTGTCACCTGATCACCTGAGATCACTGACAAAACCCGATCATAGATGTTGTCTTGGTGTCCGGTTTATAGTAGAGCAGATAATTGCAAATTTCAGGAGAATCGTTCACTTCCGGAAACAAGCACCAAAATTGGCACACACACTCCTTGGGGATTGCTCTTTTGATAAAACCCGTTAGCCACCTAAAATTTCAAGATGGCCGCCATTTTTCAAGATGGCCGCCATTGAATATACAGAAACATTGTATTTCGCAATAAAATCGCAGATACTTGTCCTATTTGAATGATATTGGTGTCAAATAATACATTTTCGACTATGTAGAATCTGAATTCGGAACCATTGACTTACTCACTGGCTTCCTTGTACCATATATCAGTCATGTAATCCTAATATTTTGCTATATTAGAGGTTCATGTTACGTCGGATATGGCTAAAATGCATGGTAGTGTATATCGTAGTAGTGTTAGATGTTTAGTATGTGTAGCATCTTCCTGTACAAGGCTTCAAAACATAAGTTACGCATAAGTTAAAAGCTGACCCCATAGGCGCCGCTACCATAATTAGTTAATTACGCAATTTACGCAAAAGCGTGAAAACAAATCCGGTATTATTTTTTGTTAAATGTTATGTCCTACCGTAATGATATTATATATTTACAGTGTACACTTTTGAATGATAATACTAATAATGAGGCCCTTACTTTGTTTACACATGTCTACAACTGTTACTTGTTAATTGTTTGATGATTCGTAGGGCATGTTACCCTCTACCTTAAATATGACGTCAGACCTAGTAGTTGACGTCATAACCTTGTGCTGTTTTGATTGACGGCTATACGATAACAACGCCATGATTTAAATCCTGGTTGAATATATTTCGGTGTGATTTTGGGTTAAACGATAACAACGCCAGATTTTATATGGTGGCTAACGGGTTTTATCAGAAGAGAAATCCCCAAGGAGTATTTGTGACAATTTTGGTGCTTGTTTCCGGAAGTGAACGATTATTACAGTTATCTGCTCCACTATTAGAGAGGTACCATCATGTAGTAGGAAATTGCATCACTTTGTCATCTCGGCTACACGTGATGCACCTGTGGTAGGCTACAAATGGATAAATGGGGTTTATGGGATTTATAACCAGTGTAGCTCCTGATCAAATAACACTCATGTAGCGTGATCACGATCTATATTCTGCCCTCCCAAGTCAAACTGCAGTATCTGTTAAAGTGCAGTATCTGCACTATGATGCTATGCTGACCCTGTGCAATCATGCCAAGTCAAACTGCAGTATTTGTTAAACTACAGTATCTGCACTATGATGCTATGCTGACCCTGTGCAATCATGCCAAGTCAAACTACAGTATCTGTTAAACTGCAGTATCTGCACTATGATGCTATGCTGACCCTGTGCAATCATGCCAAGTCAAACTGCAGTATCTGTTAAACTGCAGTATCTGCACTATGATGCTATGCTGACCTGGGGATGATTGCACAGGGTCAGCATAACATCATAGTGCAGATACTGCAGTTTAACAGATACTGCAGTTTGACCTGGGAGGGCAGTATTGCTTGTTAGACTTATGGTTGGTGAGGCAATGATATAATAACGAACAGGTGTAGATCCGGATCAGACTGTGCGGATGCACAGGCTGATCTGGATCTACATCGGTCGCAAAACATCAAAACCTATTAGCCCCATTTCTCTAGTCACAACCACAATTGAATGTGTATTGTGGATCAGTTATGAAGTACAATGAACGAGTCAAATTACCCTTGCAATGACATTAACGTGTGTGGAACGGACCATGTCACATTTCCCGCCAGTGCAGCCCGAAACGAGTTTACCGAAAATGTTCGCAGTCTGATCAGGGGCTATACTGGTCGCCATGTCGTCGATCAAACATAGGAAATGGCGCTATTTAATACAATGCATACATGAACTTACGTGTGAAAAGATCAATAAAACATCTATGACCAGCGTACATCCTGATCAGACTGCGCGTCATAATGTACTAAGTCAAGACACAATTTAGAGTATATGTATTGCATAAGCACAACATCATATATTGAGCTATACTGACAACCTACATGTAACATTTTTTTCTGTAGCGGGTTCAGTTACATAATAATGATGAGAATCAGGAATACTGGACACTCAAAAGTAGGAGAATCAGGAATACTGGATACTCAAAAGTAGGAGAATCAGGAAGTAACCGTTATTACATTTCGAACGTATATGCGGGAGACCCGTTTCACTAAACTTCGTACGAATAAGAAGTTCGTAGGTGCAAAAATAAAATGTGCATAAGACACACATAACACGGAAACGTCCACAAATGATTCCTTGGTGATCGCCGGCGAATCCGCATACGTCTGGGGACCGTTTAACTAAACTTCGTACGACTAAAATGTTCGTAAGTGCAAAATTATGATGGTCCGTAAATTTCACATTAACAGTGTTTTGTTGTAAATAATGATTGTATTTACATTTATTGAGCATAGGCTGCATATGCAGCCTATGCTCAATAAATGAAAATCCATCAATTGAAATTGCCAGACGATACTAAATTGGCACTTACGAACATTTTAGTCGTAAGAAGCTTAGTGAAATTGGCCCCTGATGTATGTACATGTACGTTTATTCGTGTACATGTTTCATGTATATACATGTACATACATACAGCCTGTGTTAATATTGTCGTGATTATCAACATGTACTGACAATTCCTATTCGCAATAAAACAGTTTGATTGTCTGAGCCTGAGCTGTAACAGTTCAGGCTCAGATTATCAAGCTGCTTGATTTACAGGACAATATTCAAGTATTTTAAAATAAAGATATTGACGAATAATGGCAAGTTTAACGCGGGCGGTAGTGTATATATGTCTTATATGTTGTTTTATAATTGTTATAATTCATAACATATCATTTACACGAATCTCCAAAGATCTGGAAGAAATAAACTCTATCCAACACCCTTGATTAATGTAATCAAGGTATACACTGTTCGCCTTCAGCAAATCTAGCGTTACATATTGATGTCCACCCATTACATTGTATCAATGTATTGATTAAAGGTACATGCCCACTCAGTAGGCACATGTGAGGTTATAATATACGGAGACTATAGGGTTAACTGTATTGTAATTTTCTAATTTGCGGCGTATATCAGAAAATGATAGGTTGGAAAATCTGTTTAATGGCGACGCGCTAGCGGAACCATTAAACATGTTGTCCGACCTATCATTTACTACTGGCGTAGGAATACATTATTGAAATAATTTGCGACCGTTCATCAACAATGATATACCTGTAATGTATGACCATCAGCCAATCAGATTGCATGATATTTATAGAGTGCATTAGAAAGATAGTTGTGTATATTATGATGAAGATATGACATTTTCTGGCAAAATAAACATACATTCACAATTACCCCACGTATCGATTGGCATTATTATACATTGTATATCAGACGTAAACTTCCACACTGATATCAGGGGCGATAAACGTGCTTCTTTAAAATGTTAACGGACATTACTATTTATTTTCTGTTTTAATTGTGTATGTGCAATGATCATACTTTCGTCTAAACGTAAGAAAAAGTTCTTTCAGCCAACGAATAGTAAATGACTGGAACAACTTGCCCGAAAATGTAGTAACCGCGGAAACAATAAAACAGTTCAAGAATAGACTGAACAAAGCCTGGAAGGAAAATGTTATTAAATTTGCTCCAGACTGTTACTAAGTAATCGACTGTGTCAATTGTTGGCAGGGCTTGTCCTGTCACACCGACGACACGGTACTATATACACATGTAAATAGTTTTAAACGAAACAAAACCAATGTGCGCAGTCCAGGAAGACATACTGGTGATTAAGAAAATTAATAAAAAATACGTCTAAGACGTCAAAGGCTTACTACCGACGTTGGATACAGTAAGATACAGTAAGATACAGTAAAATAATATGTCAAAAATATTATATTTTAAGGTGACGCATTTAATTAGTATAAATAATTAAAAAATATATGCCTCATTTGCATATGAAAATAGCCTGATACCGCCGCGAGTCACTATCAGTAAAATAAATGTTACTCAATGATTATATCTGTATAGCGGGCACTTGTAATTGTTAGAACTGGTGGAATAGTTACATAAGTATACACCTATGTATTGCCTATTGTGTTAATGTTTATTACAGGTGCGATGGGAATCACTGGATTACAATATCGTGTCGACCTATTAATTTGAGAAAGAGGGACTATAGTGCACTTTGTGCCTACTGAGTGGGCATGTGGTTACATTTCCGCTAAATGCCTTGTATACCCCTTTGTTACGGGTTCATTGTCCGTGTAATCACACGTAACATTCAACACAGATCGCGAAGGTAATTGAAGGTGACTGCGGAAAAGGGGGCTAAGTCCGTTTTGTCCCGTCAACACAGTGCGTATGTGCGGTGAAACACGGTGCCGTGAAACATTTTTGATATCCTGTCACTACGACATAATCACTGCGTATGAATATGTGCGGTGGCTGGGGTTATTCTTTTGCATTTTAAAGCCATTTGTAGGTGTTGACGGGATAAATAGAATAGTAGGTTAGTGCCGTGAATGGGATTAAAAATATCTTGCGCGGCACGGAAACGGGATGTGCTCGGCAGAGCCTCGCCCATCCCGTTTCCTAAGCCGTGCCAGATATGTTTCCCATTCACAGCACTAATCTACTATTCTCTATATAGCCCGCTTTTCCCACGACGCATAATTTGCGGACAGCGAAATCCGATTTAAATAGGGACATGACTTGCCAGTATCGTAGTTCAGGCAGTATATTTCACACGGATACTGGGAATAGAGTGGAATTGTTTGGATAAACGATTGTACGGTTTTAAACGTTTTGTCTCAATCAACTTGATGCGGCTGGATTTTAAAACCAAAACAGGTATGTCATGGCAGGTTCCTGATGTTATTTGACGGACGTGGGAAACATTTATATTAGTAGTATAGACGGTATTAGTACGTTACCGTTTTTGTATAACAAGATAACAGAGTGAAACAAACACCCCACACCTACAATATAGTATAAAAACCTATTAAAAACGGTATCACAATAAGCCTTATATATAGGGGTTTAAACCCATAGACCGTAAAAGGTGAAAAAAGTAAAAAGTTTATAGATAGTGGTGTTATATGTTATATAACCACTTAAACAAAAAATGAAAACCACTATAAATAATTTACAATTAAACATTAACTATTTTCTATATATAACAACAATAATATACAAACATGAGCCGACAAAGTCCTGCAGTATATCAACAACTTGTTGACGGTATAGAAGGACTCCCCAACATTGAATCATTGAGGGAGTGATCTAACCAAAATGGGAATACCTTTTTCCATGAGGATGAAAGAGAAAAAACTTCAAAAGTTGATAAACGAGGGAAAGAATGATATAATATGGGATAGAATGCGGAGATCCGCAGCTAAGGGGGTTTTTAAAATATTGAGAAGAAAGATATAAATAAAATATCAGATAAAATAGACTCAGAAGCGCAAGCTGTACTGTTATCTAAAGGTGTTGGTTCTTATTATTAAAAAACCGAAGCGTAAGATTAACACTCACTAGTAAGTAAGATAGTAAAAGAAGGGCCAGAAATACTTGAAGATACAGAGGGATTTGGGGTTAATATAGTGAAAGGGCGACGAGTTATATCAATCACATTAAAGAGAAATCTTGATCGTAATTCCTCAAGAAGACTCATGAAACAGCTCGATAATAAGATGACAGGTAGTTTTTATTTAAGATATTCATACGCGTATAAGTTGCAAACACATTGAGGAGGTTGATGATGGGGGGAAACCTAAACATAATAACATTTGGTAGAAACATTTCAGGAAGTCCCACATTTGAAGGGTCTGTTGGGGTACGTCAATGGGTTAAAATGCAGGAAGAAAATAGATTGGACGTTGATAAAATAGATAGACCAAATACGAAATGGTTGTTTGTAAGATGGGCAAGCACAACAATTAAGATTATTTATACAGTCAGGTTTCACACCGAGATACACAAGTAACTGCACTAGGTGGTGGAAAACTCCCAAACTGGTTGAGAAATAAGAAAGGGATAAAACCACTCGACACTTTCAACGATAATTTATGTTTGTTCAGATGTTTAGCTTTATATAAAGACACATCATTGAGAGCTGATAGATCAATAAAAGAGATAAAATCTTTAAACAAAAAGTATCACGATTTCCTTGTGGGAAAGCATAAAAAAGAAGGTCCTATAGGTTTTGATGATCTTAATATGGTTGAAGAATGTTTCAAAATTGGGATTGAAGCGTACGAGCCGGAAGAAGCTGGCACTTGGTATATCAGACACACAGCTGCCCACTATGAAGAAGTTGGTGTTATGAAAATGAAGATAGGTATTTACAACAATCACGCGTTTCTTATAACAGACATGAAGAAGGCCACGCAAACCTATGCCTGCCCTAATTGTCAACAACGATTTACTCAATCCCACTGTATCGCGAGACACGCGCAAACTTGCAATCGCGGTCAAACTAAAGTATCATGTAAGGGTCTGGAAATAGACAGACCACAATCTGCATTTGAGAAAGCATTTTACCCTAAATCTCATTGTAGTAAGAAATCTATAGAGTGGATGAATACGCTTTCCAAAAAGCATCATATTCATACGGCCGTTTGTGGGCACGGTGGAGAAAGATTAATAATGAAAGCACCGGTTGATGGATATTGTTCCGAAACCAACACAGTTTATCAATTTCACGGATGCTATTGGCACGGTTGTCCACAACATAGTAAGAATAGAAAAGATAAGTATGCAAACACAATTACGCGAGATATAATAATTAGTAATTCATATAATTTAGTTAAAATTTGGGAATGTGAGTACGATCGACAGAGAAAGAAAGCCATAACACAACCTCTTCCAAAACCACCAACAGTAATTTATCCATATATAAATAGTGTATGATTTTGAGTCTTTACTGGTTAAGAGTGATCCAGACAGACCTATAAAATGATCTAGATGTGATTGATACTCATATTCCAATAAGTGTAAGTATTGGTGATACATTAACTAGAAAAGTTGTACACATTTGTGATACAGACCCAGAGAACCTAGTTAAACGATTTATGGAAGAAGTATCTAAACGCGGAGATAAGATAAGAGAAGAAGTTGGTAAAAATCCATTATACGGTTTTCCAACTGATTTCGATCTACTTCCAACCACCCAGCAGAAAGAAATTACAAGATGGATTTCACAGGTTCCTACATTAGGATTTAACTGTGGGATCATACGATTTGATGTTATTAAGAAATTATTTAGTAGGGTTATAGCAGCTACTACAGATAAAGTATTGGTTGCTAAGAAAGCAAATACGACCGTTTTCTTAATGACTCCAAAATTAAGATTTCTAGATGTGAGAATGTATCTAGCTCCAGGTGTGAGTTATGATAAATGGGTACGCGCATATGGTTGTGAATGTAATAAATCATTCTTTCCATATGAGTGGTTTGACAATTATGATAAGTTAAGCTACCAAGGGTTGCCACCTATCGAATGTTGGACTAACAGATTAGCACCTAGTAATAAAATTAAACCTGAGGAGTTAGCCGCGTGTGTTGAAATTTATAAAACAAGAGGTATGAAAAGTTTCAAAGATTGGTTAGAATATTACAACGATTCTAGATGTTTCACCATTTCTAGAAGCTCTAGAGAAAATGTCTAACTTTTATTCACTCCAAGAAATAGATATATTTAAAGACGCAGTTACCCTTCCAGGAGTCGCATTGCAATATAATTTTGAGAGGAACAATTAAGGAGTATGTTAAAACTTATAAGACTAAAGAAAGCGCAGAAGTTCGCAAGAAATGTCCACCACTATTTGCACCTGAAGAGGAAGAGTATGAAATGTTGAAAGGTGCACTAGTTGGAGGACCTTCTATAGTATTTACAAGACATGCAGAGGTTGATGTTACAAGGTTAAGATCCACTCCAGACGGTAATGGGAAAAAATGTAAATAAATCTGTATTAGGATTGGACGCTAACGCTCTTTATCTCTCAACGCTCGCCATGGACATGCCTTGTGGTAAGGGTGTTTTAACAAAAACTTCAACCCCATTTAATAAGACTAGGATAAATGATTTAACCAACAGAGTTAAGAGTGGTACTTGGTTTGGGTTTGCGGAGGTCGACATCCGTGTTCCTGACAGTTTATACGAAACCTTTTCAGAAATGTCACCTATCTTTATAAATCGTGTAGTAGAGGAAGATGAAGTTCCAGAACATATGTTGAAATATATCTTCATGATACAAAGTAAGCGAGGAGATGGTAAGAAGTTGGTTGGAGCTATGAGTGCAGAGAAAGTTTTACTATTTGCACCACTATTGAAATGGTATCTAAAACACGGTTTAACCATCACAGGAGTGCATAGACTTATAACTTATAAACCTGGAAAACCGTTTGAGTGGTTTGTGAAAGAAGTTACTGCAGCGCGTAGAGAAGGTGATGTAAACGCTGAAGCCGCCCCGATTGCAGATATTATGAAATTATTAGGAAATTCGTGTTGTGGAAAAATGATAGAATCTCCCGAAAAAACACCTATACCACTTATACTAAAGATGAGGCGTGTGTTGATAGATCATTAAGATCTGCGTATTTTGAGGATATTGAAGAGATAGGTGATGCGTACGAAATATCCAGTAGAAAGTCTTCAGCAAAAATGACAAGACCATTTCATTGATGTATAGCTGTATATCAATACGCCAAGTTGAGAATGTTAGAATTTTATTATGACTTTCTCGATAAATATGTTGATAGATCTGACTTTGAGTTAGTACAGATGGATACAGATAGTATGTATATGGGTATCAGCGGAATAAATTCGTTGGAAGATGTGATAAAACCGGAAATGCGCGAAGATTTTAATAATTGTAAAAACGAATGGCTCGCTTGGGATAAATGGAGCAACAGAGAGCCAGGACTTTTCAAAACCGAATTCAGAGGGGATCGTGCTATAGCCCTATCCAGTAAGTGTTACGTAGTTGAGAAAATAGGTGGAAATGTCAAACATTCTGCTAAAGGACTTAACGCCCGGCAGAACACCCTCAACTGGGATAGATATAAAGCAGCACTCGATCTCACTACTAAAGATGTAGGGATGAATAGAGGTTTCCGTATGCTAAACGGTTCTATGAGAACTTACACACAGAAAAAATTAGGACTTTCTGCATATTACGATAAGAGAAGATTGAATGTAGATGGAATACATACAGAGCCTCTATAACTAATTTTATCCAAAATTCAACTCTTCCTCAGTAATTGTTTCCTCTTCCTCCCTAAGTTTGTCTGTTAGTTTATTAACTCGGATTTGTTGTTCTGGTGTGAGATTTTTTAAATCAAACTCAAAAACAGCTTTAATTTCCTCACAAAGATCATAATATTTATTTGCATTATTATTTTGTTCTTGCAACCACTTTACATCGCACGGTAATTTTTCCATTCTTTTAATTAATTATTTTTTAAACTACAACATAAAAAAAAAGAAAACTTATAAATTAATTTGTTACAGGTATTAATACATTCTTTCTAGGTCTTCCAACCGGTTTTTTAACCAGGTTTTTTAGATTACTCTTTTCATCTTTTTCCAAACTTTCAACTCTATCTATAAAATGTTTCATATTTGTTACCGAATTCCATATGTCCTTTTGTCTTTTTACACAAATGTGATACTTTTTTCTAGTTTGTTGTGCAGTAACAACATATCGCGCTAGAATAATATTAACCAAATCATCATCAGAAAGTTTAGTCTTTGTCATAATTTTAAATAAAATTATAATTATATATACACGTGTAGTTATTGTTTAACAGAAACATAAAAAATATATTTATTTAAAACATGATAGTTAACAACAGCAAGGGTTTTACAGCCTATATGAAAAAGTGAGCCAGAACCGTCATGTTACTGGTAGGGTAGTTGAAACCATTACAGATTTGCCACCAATATGAAAAAGTGAGCCAGAACCCCCATGTTACTGGTGGGTAGTTGAAACCATTACAGATTTGCCACCAATATGAAAAGTGAGCCAGAACCGCTACTAATTTAAAAAATTATATATTCTTTATTGTTATTATTATTTTTAATTTCTTTTAAATCTTTTAACTCATTAAATACTCTTTTGTTCTTTTTATGTTTTTTAGATGATTTATTACTTTTTATAATTTTATTAAAATTATCTCCGCCCCTAGCCAGCTGTTTTGAATTCGTTATCCACGAAATCGTTTCCAAATCAGCGTTTTCCCACAACTTATTAAGACGTGCGCTACCTATTTTATACTTCTTTTTAATATGATCCGCGGACACCTTTCCACGGGATAAAACAATTTCCTCAATACTTTTATTAGATAAGTATGACTTCGGCATTTCAAAATAATTTTATTATAAGTAATTTATATAAATTATAAATATGCTCAAAATGCTTAAAATAATTAATTTTTACAAAATTATAAATTACTTATTAAAAATCAAAATCAGCCCAACCTAAATCGATACGTTCTTGAGCGTACGCTTCATCAAATCCAGCATCTATATATTGTTGAACCAGCTCTTCATAATTTCCTTGAATTACCAAACCATACTCTTCTTCTTTTATTGGAATATATTTTTCCTTAATAATGATTTTATCAACTTGTTTTTTCTTAATTTTATCAACTTGTTCTGGATTTCTCTTTTCACTAGTTAAACACAACTTTGACATAGTTTATAATAGATATATAATAATAGATATATAATAGATGTTCAAACGATAAATATTTGATTAAAAATCAATATCAGACCAATCCAAATTTATGATCAATCTCAGACCAATCCGAATCTATACGTTCTTGAGCGTACGCTTCATCAAATCCAGCATCTATATAATGTTGAACCACCTCTTCATAAGTTCCCTGAAGTACCCAACCATCCCCTTCTGCTTTTAATAATTTAAATAAATTAATTATTGGAATATATTTTTTATCAATTTGTTTTTTCTTAATATCTTTAATTTTATCAACTTGTTTTTGTTGTTCTGGATTTATCTTTTCACTAGTTAAACACACCTTTGACATAGTTATAATAGATATATAATAGATATATAATAGATATACAAAACGATAAATAGTTGATTAAAAATTAGAATGGACAAAGTAATTTTATGGGAAATGGAGTTTTTAAAAGGGTTTGCTGAAGAATATTTTCCTTATTTTAAAATAAGAAAGCATTATTTAAAATAGAGTACATGAAATATCAGCGCAACCTATTACGCACCGATAAAAGAGTTGCATTTTCAATATTCTATAGAAAATTATCTAGGTGTTTTAAGAAACAAATTAGAGAAATTAGGGGTTTAAACATAATTAATAAAGAATTAGTTGAAGAGAATGCAGCAAATTTTATAAACCTATTTCGAATAAAAGACTCATTTACTGATATGACTTTCTACGAAGAAACGGAAGAATTAAGTGCGTTATTTGAACCAATTCCAAGTAGTGTTTATTGGTAATTGTTGGGCAATACTGAGCAATTGTTGAGCAATGCTGAGTAATTGTTGAGCAATTGTTCAGCAATTCTGAGCATTATTTACTAGTTGCCCAGCATTGAGCATTATTTGCTCGTAATTTGTTCAAAATGCCCAAAATACTCGAAATTTCCAGAATTCCCAGAATTATAAATAAAAAATTAAAACCAACATTTTAAAAAAATAAATCCCAAATTTAAAAAAAATCCTTGTTTGTACAAGTATATATAATTCCAAAACTAAGTGTACATATAGAGTACCTTTTTTGTATAGGATTTTTTTTAAATTTGGGATTTATTTTTTTAAAATGTTGGTTTTAATTTTTTATTTATAATTCTGGGAATTCTGGAAATTTCGAGTATTTTGGGCATTTTGAACAAATTACGAGCAAATAATGCTCAATGCTGGGCAACTAGTAAATAATGCTCAGAATTGCTGAACAATTGCTCAACAATTACTCAGCATTGCTCAACAATTGCTCAGTATTGCCCAACAATTACCAATAAACACTACTTGGAATTGGTTCAAATAACGCACTTAATTCTTCCGTTCTTCGTTAGAAAGTCATATCAGTAAATGAGTCTTTTATTCGAAATAGGTTTATAAAATTTGCTGCATTCTCTTCAACTAATTCTTTATTAATTATGTTTAAACCCCTAATTTCTCTAATTTGTTTCTTAAAACACCTAGATAATTTTCTATAGAATATTGAAAATGCAACTCTTTTATCGGTGCGTAATAGGTTGCGCTGATATTTCATGTACTCTATTTTAAATAATGCTTTCATTTTAAAATAAGGAAAATATTCTTCAGCAAACCCTTTTAAAAACTCCATTTCCCATAAAATTACTTTGTCCATTCTAATTTTTAATCAACTATTTATCGTTTTGAATATCTATTATATATCTATTATATATCTATTATAACTATGTCAAAGGTGTGTTTAACTAGTGAAAAGATAAATCCAGAACAACAAAAACAAGTTGATAAAATTAAAGATATTAAGAAAAAACAAATTGATAAAAAATATATTCCAATAATTAATTTATTTAAATTATTAAAAGCAGAAGGGGATGGTTGGGTACTTCAGGGAACTTATGAAGAGGTGGTTCAACATTATATAGATGCTGGATTTGATGAAGCGTACGCTCAAGAACGTATAGATTCGGATTGGTCTGAGATTGATCATAAATTTGGATTGGTCTGATATTGATTTTTAATCAAATATTTATCGTTTTGAACATCTATTATATATCTATTATATATCTATTATAAACTATGTCAAAGTTGTGTTTAACTAGTGAAAAGAGAAATCCAGAACAAGTTGATAAAATTAAGAAAAAACAAGTTGATAAAATCATTATTAAGGAAAAATATATTCCAATAAAAGAAGAAGAGTATGGTTTGGTAATTCAAGGAAATTATGAAGAGCTGGTTCAACAATATATAGATGCTGGATTTGATGAAGCGTACGCTCAAGAACGTATCGATTTAGGTTGGGCTGATTTTGATTTTTAATAAGTAATTTATAATTTTGTAAAAATTAATTATTTTAAGCATTTTGAGCATATTTATAATTTATATAAATTACTTATAATAAAATTATTTTGATAAATGCCGAAGTCATACTTATCTAATAAAAGTATTGAGGAAATTGTTTTATCCCGTTGGAAAGGTGTCCGCGGATCATATTAAAAAGAAGTATAAAATAGGTAGCGCACGTCTTAATAAGTTGTGGGAAAACGCTGATTTGGAAACGATTTCGTGGATAACGAATTCAAAACAGCTGGCTAGGGGCGGAGATAATTTTAATAAAATTATAAAAAGTAATAAATCATCTAAAAAACATAAAAAGAACAAAAGAGTATTTAATGAGTTAAAAGATTTAAAAGAAATTAAAAATAATAATAACAATAAAGAATATATAATTTTTTAAATTAGTAGCGGTTCTGGCTCACTTTTCATATTGGTGGCAAATCTGTAATGGTTTCAACTACCCACCAGTAACATGGGGGTTCTGGCTCACTTTTTCATATTGGTGGCAAATCTGTAATGGTTTCAACTACCCTACCAGTAACATGACGGTTCTGGCTCACTTTTTCATATAGGCTGTAAAACCCTTGCTGTTGTTAACTATCATGTTTTAAATAAATAAATATTTTATGTTTTAAACAACAATAACTACGTGTATATATAATTATAATTTTATTTAAAATTATGACAAAGACTAAACTTTCTGATGATGATTTGGTTAATATTATTCTAGCGCGATATGTTGTTACTGCACAACAAACTAGAAAAAAGTATCACATTTGTGTAAAAAGACAAAAGGACATATGGAATTCGGTAACAAATATGAAACATTTTATAGATAGAGTTGAAAGTTTGGAAAAAGATGAAAAGAGTAATCTAAAAAACCTGGTTAAAAAACCGGTTGGAAGACCTAGAAAGAATGTATTAATACCTGTAACAAATTAATTTATAATTTTCTTTTTTTTTATGTTGTAGTTTAAAAAATAATTAATTAAAAGAATGGAAAAATTACCGTGCGATGTAAAGTGGTTGCAAGAACAAAATAATAATGCAAATAAATATTATGATCTTTGTGAGGAAATTAAAGCTGTTTTTGAGTTTGATTTAAAAAATCTCACACCAGAACAACAAATCCGAGTTAATAAACTAACAGACAAACTTAGGGAGGAAGAGGAAACAATTACTGAGGAAGAGTTGAATTTTGGATAAAATTAGTTATAGAGGCTCTGTATGTATTCCATCTACATTCAATCTTCTCTTATCGTAATATGCAGAAAGTCCTAATTTTTTCTGTGTGTAAGTTCTCATAGAACCGTTTAGCATACGGAAACCTCTATTCATCCCTACATCTTTAGTAGTGAGATCGAGTGCTGCTTTATATCTATCCCAGTTGAGGGTGTTCTGCCGGGCGTTAAGTCCTTTAGCAGAATGTTTGACATTTCCACCTATTTTCTCAACTACGTAACACTTACTGGATAGGGCTATAGCACGATCCCCTCTGAATTCGGTTTTGAAAAGTCCTGGCTCTCTGTTGCTCCATTTATCCCAAGCGAGCCATTCGTTTTTACAATTATTAAAATCTTCGCGCATTTCGGTTTTTATCACATCTTCCAACGAATTTTATTCCGTGATACCATATACATACTATCTGTATCCATCTGTACTAACTCAAAGTCAGATCTATCAACATATTTATCGAGAAAGTCATAATAAAATTCTAACATTCTCAACTTGGCGATTGATATACAGCTATACACAATGAAATGGTCTTGTCATTTTTGCTGAAGACTTTCTACTGGATATTTCGTACGCATCACCTATCTCTTCAATATCCTCAAAATACGCAGATCTTAATGATCTATCAACACACGCCTCATCTTTAGTATAAGTGGTATATAGGTGTTTTTCGGGAGATTCTATCATTTTTCCACAACACGAATTTCCTAATAATTTCATAATATCTGCAATCGGGGCGGCTTCAGCGTTTACATCACCTTCTCTACGCGCTGCAGTAACTTCTTTCACAAACCACTCAAACGGTTTTCCAGGTTTATAAGTTATAAGTCTATGCACTCCTGTGATGGTTAAACCGTGTTTTAGATACCATTTCAATAGTGGTGCAAATAGTAAAACTTTCTCTGCACTCATAGCTCCAACCAACTTCTTACATCTCCTCGCTTACGGTTTGTATCATGAAGATATTTCAACATATGTTCTGGAACTTCATCTTCCTCTACTACACGATTTATAAAGATAGGTGACATTTCTGAAAAGGTTTCGTATAAACTGTCAGGAACACGGATGTCGACCTCCGCAAACCCAAACCAAGTACCACTCTTAACTCTGTTGGTTAAATCATTTATCCTAGTCTTATTAAATGGGGTTGAAGTTTTTGTTAAAACACCCTTACCACAAGGCATGTCCATGGCGAGCGTTGAGAGATAAAGAGCGTTAGCGTCCAATCCTAATACAGATTTACATTTTTTCCCATTACCGTCTGGAGTGGATCTTAACCTTGTAACATCAACCTCTGCATGTCTTGTAAATACTATAGAAGGTCCTCCAACTAGTGCACCTTTCAACATTTCATACTCTTCCTCTTCAGGTGCAAATAGTGGTGGACATTTCTTGCGAACTTCTGCGCTTTCTTTAGTCTTATAAGTTTTAACATACTCCTTAATTGTTCCTCTCAAAATATATTGCAATGCGACTCCTGGAAGGGTAACTGCGTCTTTAAATATATCTATTTCTTGGAGTGAATAAAAGTTAGACATTTTCTCTAGAGCTTCTAGAAATGGTGAAACATCTAGATCGTTGTAATATTCTAACCAATCTTTGAAATCTTTTCATACCTCTTGTTTTATAAATTTCAACACACGCGGCTAACTCCTCAGGTTTAATTTTATTACTAGGTGCTAATCTGTTAGTCCAACATTCGATAGGTGGCAACCCTTGGTAGCTTAACTTATCATAATTGTCAAACCACTCATATGGAAAGAATGATTTATTACATTCACAACCATATGCGCGTACCCATTTATCATAACTCACACCTGGAGCTAGATACATTCTCACATCTAGAAATCTTAATTTTGGAGTCATTAAGAAACAGGTCGTATTTGCTTTCTTAGCAACCAATACTTTATCTGTAGTAGCTGCTATAATCCCTACTAAATATTTCTTAATAACATTCAAATCGTATGATCCACAGTTAAATCCTAATGTAGGAACCTGTGAAATCCATCTTGTAATTTCTTTCTGCTGGGTGGTTGGAAGTAGATCGAAATCAGTTGGAAAACCGTATAATGGATTTTTTACCACCAACTTCTTCTCTTATCTTATCTCCGCGTTTAGATACTTCTTCCATAAATCGTTTAACTAGGTTCTCCTGGGTCTGTATCACAAATGTGTACAACTTTTCTAGTTAATGTATCACCAATACTTACACTTATTGGAATATGAGTATCAATCACATCTAGATCTTTTATAGGTCTGTCTGGATCACTCTTAACCAGTAAAGACTCAAAATCATACACTATTTTATATGGATAAATTACTGTTGGTGGTTTTGGAAGAGGTTGTGTTATGGCTTTCTTTCTCTGTCGATCGTACTCACATTCCCAAATTTTAACTAAATTATATGAATTACTAATTATTATATCTCGCGTAATTGTGTTTGCATACTTATCTTTTCTATTCTTACTATGTTGTGGACAACCGTGCCAATAGCATCCGTGAAATTGATAAACTGTGTTGGTTTCGGAAACAATATCCATCAACGGTGCTTTCATTATTATAATCTTTCTCCACCGTGCCCACAAACGGCCGTATGAATATGATGCTTTTTGGAAAGCGTATTCATCCACTCTATAGATTTCTTACTACAATGAGATTTAGGGTAAAATGCTTTCTCAAATGCAGATTGTGGTCTGTCTATTTCCAGACCCTTACATGATACTTTAGTTTGACCGCGATTGCAAGTTTGCGCGTGTCTCGCGATACAGTGGGATTGAGTAAATCGTTGTTGACAATTAGGGCAGGCATAGGTTTGCGTGGCCTTCTTCATGTCTGTTATAAGAAACGCGTGATTGTTGTAAATAACTATCATTTTCATAACACCAATTCTTCATAGTGGGCAGCTGTGTGTCGATATACCAAGTGCCAGCTTCTTCCGGCTCGTACGCTTCAATCCCAATTTTGAAACATTCTTCAACCATATTAAGATCATCAAAACCTATAGGACCTTCTTTTTTATGCTTTCCCACAAGGAAATCGTGATACTTTTTGTTTAAAGATTTTATCTCTTTATTGATCTATCAGCTCTCAATGATGTGTCTTTATATAAAGCTAAACATCTGAACAAACATAAATTATCGTTGAAAGTGTCGAGTGGTTTTATCCACCCTTTATTTCTCAACCAGTTTGGGAGTTTTCCACCACCTAGTGCAGTTACTTGTGTATCTCGGTGTGAAACCTGACTGGTATAAATAATCTTAATTGTTGTGCTTGCCCATCTTACAAACAACCATTTCGTATTTGGTCTATCTATTTTATCAACGTCCAATCTATTTTCTTCCTGCATTTTAACCCATTGACGTACCCCAACAGACCCTTCAAATGTGGGACTTCCTGAAATGTTTCTACCAAATGTTATTATGTTAGGTTTCCCCCATCATCAACCTCCTCAATGTGTTGCAACTTATACGCGTATGAATATCTTAAATAAAAACTACCTGTCATCTTATTATCGAGCTGTTTCATGAGTCTTCTTGAGGAATTACGATCAAGATTTTCTCTTTAATGTGATTGATATAACTCGTCGCCCTTTCATATATTAACCCCAAATCCCTCTGTATCTTCAAGTATTCTGGCCCTTCTTTTACTATCTTACTTACTAGTGAGGTGTTAATCTTACGCTTCGGTTTTTTAATAAGTCCAACACCTTTAGATAACAGTACAGCTTGCGCTTCTGAGTCTATTTTATCTGATATTTTATTTATATCTTTCTTCTCAATATTTTTAAAAACCCCCTTAGCTGCGGATCTCCGCATTCTATCCCATATTATATTCATTCTTTCCCTCGTTTATCAACTTTTGAAGTTTTTTCTCTTTCATCCTCATGGAAAAAGGTATTCCCATTTTGGTTAGATCACTCCTCAATGATTCAATGTTGGGAGTCCTTCTATACCGTCAACAAGTTGTTGATATACTGCAGGACTTGTCGGCTCATGTTTGTATATTATTGTTGTTGTATATAGAAAAATAGTTATTGTTTAATTGTAAATTATTTATAGTGGTTTTCATTTTTGTTTGTTTAAAGTGGTTATATAACATATAACACCACTATCTATAAACTTTTTTACTTTTTTCACCTTTTACGGTCTATGGGTTTAAACCCCTATATATAAGGCTTATTGTGATACCGTTTTTCTATACTACTATATTACTTTAATTAGTGTCTCTAACTGAATCCTCTTTCTCAATATGGTTCAATCGAACTCCTCTAATCCGGACCCAGAGCAAAGTTAGTTTAGCTTAATTTAGATATGTTGCTTCGCCATTTACCTCCGATAATAATGTCTGTTCATGATCGTTAAGCCACCACGCGTGTCTTGAAGTATTCGTCTGTCTTACAGTGAAACCTCTCTAAACGGACACCCTGGGTACCTCCCAGCGTGTCAGGTTTAGAGGAGTTCCGCTGTACAGTGAAATCTCTCCAAACCGGACACCTGGGACGTCCCCAGGGTGTCCGGTTTAGAGAGGTTTCGTTGTAAATCTGACATATGACCATTCTGAGACGTGTGTGTGTGTGTGTGTGTGTGTGCGTGCGTGCGTGCGTGCGTGCGTGCGTGTGTGTGTGTGCTGTGCGATCATGAACAGTCAGCTGAGATAAATGACCAAGAAACCCATAAAAATAAAACCACAGATGTGTTATTGGTGTCCGGTTTAGAGAGGTTCCACTGTATAATTGGATCCTTTCACAACAATATATATATAGAGAATAGTAGGTTAGTGCCGTGAATGGGAAAACATATCCGGCAAGGCTCAAGAATTTCTTTATTTCTCATCAGAAGTATATGTTGTGACCACTCATTTGAACCGTCTCGCAAGGCTCAGGAAACGGGATGGGCGAGGCTCTGCCGAGCACATCCCGTTTCCGTGCCGCGCCAGATATATTTTCCCATTCACGACACTAACCTACTATTCTATTTATCCCGTCAACACCTACAAATGGCTGTACAATGCAAAAATTGTATTGACTGGATATCAAAAATGTTTCACGGCACCGTGTTTCACGGCACATACGCACTGTGTTGACGGGATAAAATGTCATTGTATTCGTTACTGGTACGTGTATAACGCAAATGGCAAACTATTCGTAACGAAATCATACCCCCTGTTTATCACGGTATCCGATACATATTCTTTATAGTGTATAACACATCTTCTAGGGAATTCGATCATCTGAGACACTGTTCTTACAATGTATAAACCTTCGTTTTTTTATGAAATAAATCGGCGTGTAAATATCATAATAAATCAGCACATATTTTAGGTGATATTTATTGCATAAGCAGAGTATCATACATCATACACAGCAACTGACCATCAAGCACGTTTTATGTGGCAATTCCATAGGCATACATGTACTACACTAGTGCAATACTACCGAGCCCCGCAGGGGACATGGATTTTTTTATCAATTCGTTCCCACGAAATAACAATTCATTCCCTCAATTTAACAATTTGTTCCCACGATATAACAATTCGTTTCCACGAATTGTTATTTCGTGGGAACGAATTGTTAAATTG